>JAFBJW010009049.1:669146-910870 GCA_016785235.1 Pseudorhombus dupliciocellatus | reverse complement strand
CCAGTAAACTAAGACCGGTGATGGGGTCGGTGACACATCTCTCCACCAGCTGAAGATAGGTGAGGTTCTCGTGAGTGTTGGGGTCAAAGAAGCCCTTGGTGTCGTCATCAGGATCAGACAGAATCTGGTTCATTTCTTCATCAAAGTAACCTCTTTGGTAAGCCACCTGTACAGGCACTCTGTGACTGTGTACGGGGTCAATGATGCCTCCTGTGGCGATTTGTGCTTCCAGGAGACGAATTCCATGATCTTTCACGATGAGATCCTTTTTCAAGGCTTGGAACAAAGAAATTGTATCTCCAGTGTATGGATCTTTGTATCCTGTGACGGCTCTTTCTGCTGAGAGCAGTTTATTTTTCCACTCACTGCCAACTACTCCTTGAGCTACAGCTTGGTCAACCGAAAGTTTCTTGTTGTTCACTGGGTCAATAACAAAACCAGTGGCAGCCTGGGCCTCCAGCAGAACCAGAGAAGTTCCAGGGGGAAGCAATCCTCTTGTCTTTGCTTCATAAATGCTAATAACTTTCTTTGTAGATTCAATTCGGATACCTGCTATACAGTTTGTAGCCCCAAGATACTTTTGAATTGATTCCATTTTATTAACTTTCTCTTCTGTTACCTCCCCTTTTATAATCTGAGTGAAAAGCTCCTTTGAGATGATTTTTGACTCATACAACTCACTGGCAGAGACTTGCTTTCTAAGCCCTTTGAACTTCTTTTCTTTGGATGATACCTCTGTAATGATTACTGTGAGTATCTCAATGATGTCCTCTATTTTCAGGGCTCCTGACTTTAATTGTTGTATGAGCTGCTTTCTTTTTTGTTCTGATATGTATTCAGAGACCAACACTTCCCACAATGTTACGTCTTTGTTGTTGTACTTTCCTGCATTCATGGTGATAGTTGTGTTTTTCAGTGTGAGCTCAATTTGTTCATCTGTGTGGAACACATGGGATTTCTCTTCAGTCAGGGGAAGTAGAAGTAGCCCACTCTCTGGATCCTCCTCACACCGACTTATCAGCTGACGGTAAGAGAGTTTTTCTTTCGTGTTTGGGTCAAAGAACCCCTTAGCATCATCAGTGGGGCTCAATAGAATTTTGCTAATTTTTTCATTAAGATATCCCCTTTTGATAGCAACATGAACAGGTAGCCTGTGACTGTGATTTGGGTCAATGATTCCTCCAGTTGCTATCTGAGCCTCAAGAAGACGAATTCCATCGTTTCTGTTAATCAGCTGTTCATTCACTGCTTCAAATAGTGATATTGTTGCATCTGTGTATGGATCTTTATAGCCAGTGACAGCTCGTTCAGCTGATAGAAGGTGTTCATGTACATCTGGTCCAATTACTCTTGCTCTGGCTGCCTCGCTGACAGAATAGAATTTGTTTTTGATTGGATCAATCACCCATCCTGTCGCAGCTTGGGCTTCAAGCAGAAGTTGTGCAATGCCAGGTGTCAAGAGGTCCTTTGTCTTCGCTTCATATACGCTCATTACTTTCTGAGAGGGAAGGACCTTAATTCCTGCAATACTTCCGGTTCCCTTGAGGTATCCTCTCACAGATTTATGTTGGGTGACTGATTCAAAAGCAAGTTCCCCGTCTCTAACTTGTTTGAATGTGGCTGCATTGATGATATCTGAATTCAGAAGCTGTTGTGCAGAGACAGGCTTTCTGAGGCCCATTACCGTCTTGGGAGTTTCACTCTTCTCTAGTTTTTCAATGGTGGAAATCACCACTGTGATGATGGCTTGTGTGGTAATCTTCTGTGTTCTGTATTTTTCAATTATTTCAAGCCGTTGTTCCTCAGTGAAGTACTGAGAGTGAATCAGGTCCCACAGAGAAACTGATTTCCCTGAAAAGCGTCCCAGTGATATTTTCACGGCTGTCTTTTCAAATTCTTGCTTTATCTCTGAGTCAGTAAACAATTTGGTCTTGGTTCCTGTAGCTTTTTGTTTGTCACTCAGTGTCAGTAGGAACAGTCCTGTTTCCTTGTCTTTGAGGCATCTGCCCAACATCTCCATGTACGTCAGATTTTCTTTTGTCTGTGGGTCAAAGAAGCCTTTTGTGTCGTCTGTCGGATCGGTCAGGATTTGATTAAGTTCTGCATCAAAATATCCTTTTCTATATGCAACCTCAAGGGGGAGGTGAAGGCACTTCAAGGGATCGATGATTCCACCTGTAGCAATCTGGGCCTCAAGTAAACGAATGCCATGCTGTTTGACAATTAAATCCTTTTGCAAAGCTTGGAAAAGTGAGATCTTCTGATTCGTGTATGGATCTGTGTACCCAGTGACTGCCCTCTCTGCAGACAAAAGTTTTTCATACATGTGTGGCCCAATCACCTTTCCTCTGAGAGCTTGTGCCACTGTAAGTTTTTGGTTTTTTAGAGGATCAACAATGAACCCCGTGGCTGCTTGTGCTTCAAGGAGGCAGAGGGCAGTGCCAGGCGTGAGAACACCAAGTCTCTGTGCCTCATATATACTTAACTTCTGATTGGAGGGTTGCAGTATCACACCAGCTACACAGCTTTTTCCTTGTAGGTACTCTCTCACACTGTCCATGTTCATCACATCTGTGCTTGTCAGCTGTCCATGGATCAAGCTGTTGTATGTTTGTTCATTCACAATTTCCAGTTCCAAAAGATCCACAACAGAGACCTCACCTCTGAGACTTTGGAAGTTCAACCCTGCTTGCTTTTTTATCTCTTTATTTTCAATAATCTCCAAAATGGTCACAATAAGTTGCTCGATAGTGATTTTCCTTGACTTGAAGAGCTTGAAAAACTCTTGCCGTTCGTCCTCAGACAGATACTCAGAGTTCATGAGATCCCACAGCGTTGTGTGCTTGCCCTTGAACCTGCCATACTTAACAGTAACTGTTGTTTTGAATGTTTCTTTGAGATTATCATCAATGTTTATCTTGTTACTTTTACCTTTGAGTGGCAAGAGACACAGACCTGTACTGGGATCTGTGACACATCGGCCTATGAGCTGCAAGTACGTCAGGTTCTCAAGGGTATTAGGGTCAAAAAATCCTTTGGTGTCATCACTTGGATCACTGAGAATCAGATTCATTTCCTCATTGAAGTACCCTCTTTTGTAGGCCACGTGGACTGGGATCCGATGGCTGTTCACTGGGTCTATGATCCCGCCAGTGGCAATCTGGGCTTCCAGGAGCCGAATCCCATGGTCTTTGACAATGAGATCTTTTTGCATTGCTTGGAACAAAGAGATGATTTTTCCATCATATGGATCTTTGTACCCAGTGACAGCTTTCTCTGCGGACCGCAGCTTTTGACAAATATCAGGGCCTACAATCTTTGCTTTGACGGCATCGTCCACTGAAAACTTTCTGTTTCCGATGGGGTCGATAATGAACCCTGTGGCTGCCTGTGCCTCCAGCAGAATCAAGGCAGTTCCCGGCATCAGCTTTCCTTTCTTTCTTGCTTGATCGATGGTCATGATCTGAGAATTAGGCAGAACAATACCGGCAATACTGTCTCTGCCCTGGAGGTACGCATTTACATTTTCATCTTCCATCATGTCTTTCACTGACTTTTTTCCCTTTTTCAGATCCTCCAGGACCTCTTCACTTATGATGTCGGCCTCCTGAAGCTGTTTGGCTGTGACCTGCTCTCTGATGCCTTCAAAGACAACTTTGGTTGTTTTCACAGACTTCTCTATCACTTCCAGAACCGTTGTAATGATCGTCTGGATGGTGAGCTTCCCCTCTCTGTACTTCTGACAGATGCTGGTCCTCTGCTCTTCATCAAAGTACTCTGACATCAGCAGTTCCCATAGAGATACTGTCATTCCCATGTACTTCCCGCATGTCACTTTCACCTTCGCTTCTTTGAACGCCTTTTTTGTTTTGTAATCAATGAAGTGAAAATTCAGTCTGTCGGACTTTTCAAGGAGCGGGAGGAGGCACAGTCCAGTGACAGGATCTGTGACGCATCTTTCCATCAGCTGAAGATAGGACAGGTTATCTTCTGTGTTTGGGTCGAAAAACCCCTTTGTGTCATCGCCTGAATCCTCTAGTATAGCATTCATCTCTTCGTTGAAGTAACCTCTCTTGAAGGCCACGTCTATGGGAAGTCTGTGGCTGTTGATGGGGTCTATTATTCCACCTGTTGCAATTTGCGCCTCCAGCAGACGAATCCCATGTTCCCTAACAATGAGGTCTTTTGACAGGGCTTGGAACAGAGAAATGGTTTCACCTGTGTATGGATCTGTGTATCCAGTGACTGCTCTCTCGGCAGAACGCAGTTTTGCGTGATATTCTGGGCCAACAAGTTTGAGCTTGACCGCTTCATCCACAGTGAACTTTTTATTTTCTACTGGGTCAATCATGAACCCAGTGGCAGCTTGTGCCTCCAGAAGAACAAGCGCTGTCCCTGGCATCAGTATCCTCTGTTTCATGGCCTGATAAATGCTCATTCTCTGATTGGATGAGAGCAAAGCAATTCCTGAAATGCTGCCTTTGCCCTGCAGATATTCCTTCACTGTTTCCATCAACAGCACATCCTGTGTGGTGGTCTTTCCCAGACGCAGGTCATCAAATGTTTCTTGATCAATGACCTTTGAATCTAAGAGTTCAGTGGACGAGATGCCTCGTCGAAGACCTTTGAATGTGATGCAGACAGGAAGGAGCCGCAGGCCTGTGTCCGGCTCCACCGTGCATTTCTCCAGAAGGTTCATGTAACTGAGCGTTTCTTGTGAACTTGGATTGTAGAAAACTTTGAGCTCAGACATGTGGTCATTGAGCAAACCTTTCTCATAGTAGCCTCGTTCAATTGCAGCTTCAACCGAGATATTTGTTTTCTCAACGGGATCGATCAGGCCCTGTGTGGTCAACTGCGCCTCCAGCAGCCGCAAGCCGTTATCTCTTGGGACCAAATCTTTTTGCATGGCTTGGAATACAGATATTATTTGGTTGGTATAGGGGTCTACATAGCCACTGATTGCTTTCTCTGCTGTGAGGAGCTTCTCTTTCATTTCCAGTCCAACTATTCCCTCTTTCACAGCTTCTGCAACAGGAAGCATTCGATTATTTATTGGGTCTACGATGCCCACTGTGGCAGCTTGTGCTTCGAGCAGAGCCAGAGCCGTCCCTGGTTTCAGCAGACGCTTTTTCATGGCTTGATATATGGTCATTTTTTCCTTTGTCTTCTCCAGAAATATACCAGCCACGGGCCCGTGGACTTCTGAGTGGTCATTTTGCGTCATGTCTTGGTTTTCCATCTTGACCTAAAGAATTGTACGACACAGAGACTGATGTTTACATGGGCTTGAACTATTTGCATATAATTCCACAACATGTTGGGTTTGTTTTAGAAAGGTGTTGTGTAAAGACTTGTTGAGAGACAATAGGAATGCATTGCATGTAAAGATACATTTAAATAATGGCCCCACCCCTGATGTGAGTGTGTGAAACAGCACTATTTTATCATGACATTACATAACAAACCTTCTGGGTTGCCTGGGTCGTTCCAAAATCCAGGATGAAGACCAAAGGAACTCTTTATCGTCTGAGGTTGAGACTTTGAAATATTTTCCTGATAGAGATAATGAAAGAAAAAGTCAAAATGAATGCATTCCAGATAAGATCATAATTATTCTATGTGCAGAGAGGAAGGCAAATGATAAAAGGAGCAATGAACTTGTGGCATTTCATGAGCATGTTTTACAAGCATGGTGTATTTGCTTTGGCCCAACACAACACTTCAAAACTAGAACAGCCAGAAGCCTGGTGTTGTAACAGCGTTCATGAGACACTGTGCCATTCTTAACCCTTTCACCTCAACATATGATAATTATCTGGCCGTACAGGCCGCCATTGTTTAAGGTTTAACCAACCCAGGAAAATAGACTGATTCATTTAGTGGAAAGTTTTAGTTATAAAAAACAAAATGGACGCAGCTCCGAAAATACAAATAATGTGCGTAGTTCCAATAACTTTTCTTTCTTACAAGTTTCTAAAGAGATTCATCTTCAGGATCCATGTGGTTATTATCAATATTTTAATTATGTCCCAATTTTATTAATTTTATCATTTGTCATGCTTTGCTTGTTTACAGCTTTTATCTCAGGTTGAAAAGATGAGTGATAAGATGAGGAGATAAAAAAGAAATGACATCGCAGTAAATAAATAAATACCAACTCAGACACAACTTCTATTGCAGAGTTAGAGAGACGAAGAAAGAACGCACAGGTCTTTTCACAGGGGGTGTGTTACTTCACTACTTCTACACAAAGTCCCCTATGTAGCTACGCTTCATTCATTCTACATGTTTGAACTCTTCCAGGTCTCTCTCTCACACACACACACACACACACAAAAGACTTTCTCCGCCCCTACTGCTTAGAGTTGCTGAGAGAGATCAACATGATGTCATCGCGGCCGGTAGGAGTGACTGCCAGAAAGAGGGTGTGGAGCAGAACTCAGCAAAAACCTGCTCACTCTTTCAACAACACAAGACAAGCCTCTGTTTGCTGTATTATTACTTCCACATGTTACTGCTGTTGGAAAAATCACCTCAATTAGCGTCACAGCATGAAACGGTAGAGTAGTTACTGAAGCAGTGTTCACAGGCGCCCGTGAGACCCACGCTGTTAAAAATACCGCTCTCCTGACATTTGGAATCTCTGCGGAATAAAGGCGCGGGCAGTTTTTTCACTGCGTACCGGGCAGTGACGGTGAGGCCACCGCGACGCAGCCCTGGCATCGAACTTCAGCAGCCAAGCAGCACAAATGTCTGTATATATACACCAGGCTGGAGCTGTAGCTGAAGCTGCTGCGGTGTCCCTGTTTGAATCCAACGCCCACTGTGTAAATGTTTAATGATCTGAATATTGACACCATGTGGGTTTACTTATCATAACATACATTTAAATCCTCTTTGAGAGCAGCATTAAAATGTTACTGTGTCACAGCATAGTTTAATCCTCACTCTTATCTCTATGTACTCTGGTAAATTTACCCTCCTGCCCTAAAGCAGACACAGATACCCTCTCTGCCAAGCACACGTGCTTTTTTTAGTTTGCAGGATTTCACAAAACCACAGAACAGAAAAAAACATCTTTGAACACTGCAGTGGCTCAGACAACATCCCACGTAACTTTTGTAACTTTGCAAAAGAAGATGCACAAAAGTGAACATGGTTTCGTAATGAGACGTTTTTTGTGGTTTTTGGGTTGGTTTTGTAAAAACACAGACAGCAGTTCAACTTCAGTTCATCATTTCATTTTTGCTGCCTAATCCTCATCTGATGACTAATCCATTCCAGCGAGGGATCTGATCTGATTTATTATGTTTGATGTGTAAAAAAAATAATTTGGCGCCCTAAGTGTTTCTTACAATTGGAAATGAATTTGAATTCGGAAATGATTTATTAACTTTGACAAATAATTACCGGTCATAAAATGCAACAACTGACTTTGTCTCATCAAGAATTCCCTGCAGCTCCACTTTTAATGAAGTTACACGTATTTTTCCATTACAAAACTCAGCCCTTACCTCCAACATTTTAATAATAGCTTTCAAATATGTAGCCTGAAAAAAATGATTGACAGCGACTTTTAGGTGTGAAAAGTGAACGTCTCAGACATGTTCGAACGCAACGTGGGGTTAAAGACATTGTGAAAGTAAATGGTACGTTCTCATAAATGAGGCTCTGCCAAGAAACTGTCAGACAAACTTTTCTGGTTTTGTGCCCGAGAGAAAACAAGAAGTTGCAGAACAATAAGGAGATAAGACACCACGGAGCAAATGCCAGTGTTCCTGCCTTGAAGCTCTTCACTGCTGGGCTGCGTTTGATAGCAGGAATGAATGAGCAGAGAATCGGCTGAATTTCGCAAGGGTTTCTGCAGCTGCGAGCGTGGGGTCTGCAGGGTCGTAATGACAGCCTGGGATCACTGACTCAGACGCACGGCGATTTCTCAACAGCGACACTCGGGCCATCATTGTGTAAAGTGATATCGGAACAGCCGTGGTCAAAGGTGATCACAGAACAATGTTTGCTTTCTCTTTCCATGAGGAGGGTGTTGGCACATTCTGCAGCCCACACACTTCTACTGGTTTCTTCACTGCTACTTCGACAAGAACGTCCTGGTCCCTCGTCTCACTCAAAAGAAATAAAGCAACAGCTCAGATGTCTGTTTTTCCTCTCTGCATCATTAAACCACATTATTTATAGTGTTTAGAGTATAGAGTTTGAAAGCTGATAACACTGATGATGAGATGTGTCCTACCTGTGTGTGCTGGAGTCCCAGTCCGACTGGTCTGCAGTGTGGTCTTGTAGTGCTCTCACACCTTAGACGCAGCTGAGCCTGCTCACTTGGCAGATATACAGTGAGTCCAGCTGTGGAGCCCCTCCCCTCAGGAGGAGCAGCCTGCGCTCAGCGGCGTCTGCAGGGATGCCAGGAATTCCTGTCAACTTCCTGAGATCAAGTCTATTGTGATGTCGGACAATAACGGCGAGCTGGCCGGCAGGGCTAAAGGTGAGGAGATCCAATAAACTGCCACTAAACATTAACACGAACACGGAGCTTAGAGATAATTCTGCATGAAACTCTCCTTTTTTTTTTGGTCTTTTAATGATGTTCAGTTACATATTTGTCTTTCACATTGTTCAGGGAGGCGGCAGCTGAGCGACATTGATTCAACAAGTTGGTGCTACAATGCCAAGTCATTATTCAACATGATGACCCCCCACTAAACCCCTGAGAAATCAATAGAAGCAATAAATACATTTATAAAGAAAGAACAATATAATTAGAGAATCATTTCTGGGGAAATAAACCAAAACTTCCTGGAATATCTGACGCGTCAAAGGAAAGGTTATTCGATTCAAACTGAAACATGAAGATCACACCAGTCCGGTTGGAAGTGTGTCTCAAATGTTGAGCATGTGACGTCTCTCCCAAATAAAGGAAAACAACGCAAGAATCACATCATTTCCGAACCCCCCCAGAGACCCACACTCATGTGCTTTTACTCCCATTTGCCGCCACCGTTTTCCCCTAAACATCTTGATGGGAGCAGGAAAAGTCTTATCACGCTCATCTACCCAGCCAGGGTGAGACAAGCTGGGACGGCGGCCCTGCGATTACAGAGAGCTGCCCTCAGGTTTGGCAGGTTTTCAACAGAGAACGCCGTCGGCTGGCTCAGGTCTGACGGGGGCTCGTGTCTCACCGCATTAATAACGAAATGATAAATCCACTGCGTCACGAAACAAGACGGCCAGGTACGGAGAGCAGCTGCTGTGAGCTGCACCGCGACATTAGTCACGACTTAATGACAGTGTGCGCGTCTGTCGTCGTTTGAGACGAATGTGTCACTGGAAACAGTTTGGAAACACTTATTGAACCTGAGGGCTTCAGCAGGTGATGAGGAAAGTGTTAAAGTTCTGTATGGTGTTGGATTTCAAGTTACTTAAATTTCAATAATCACTGGAACAACTGGAAAGTCCGTCAGCGGCCTCGCTTTCAAACAGGCTTCGTCACAGGCTTCTGACCTCATGCATCCAAATCCACTGCATCCATTTTACACACTCATAAACACCAATTAGCCTTAGACACGATGCGTGAGCTTTTCTTTATCTAAATCCAGTGAGTGAAAATGTAAAAGCTGCAGACATGAGTGAGGACACAAAAGAGAACTGAAGAGTTTGAACACATTCCAGACACTTCCCTTTATTTTCCCCAAGCCGCATCCGGCACAGGACATTAGCCCGGACACAAAAAACAAGTTCAAGCGTACAAGTCGGTCAGTTCTGTTGGATTGGTAGCAGGAATGCACAAAAAACAACCAGACTCATTTCCACAGGATTGAGATTAGAGGCTAGATTAGAGGGTTTTTTTTTTAAACACTTAAGGAAATAATTCATGAATCGTTTCTCTCTTGGTCCCTGCCCTCTCCTTGAGTCCACATTTTATTTGAAACCTGCTGTTTTATTTTTAACCAATCAAAGCAACAGACTTGCTGAGAATCTGGCATTCAGAGTTCCAACAGTCTGGGAATCTAATCTAAATCTAATCTCCCTCTTTCATAGTAAGAACCGGACATAACAACACGATGGGTAGAAAGTCAGGACTGCAGCACAATGAGTAAAGTCATCCCACGGATGATGCAACCTACACAACGATCAACTGACAATCACCTGTGCACTGATTCATTCAAGCAGATTCTTCTACTGAAAGATGATTTCACCTGACACTGATGTGGGGCGTGGGCGGCCGCACGGAAACGGGCAGACCTATTGTCTGGATGAGGAGATGTAGAAACACATCTCTGCGTGATTTGGAACCAGGCTGACGGATTCCTGGGAGGTCGCAGTGACAGCCGTTGAGCTGTAAAAACAAGTCGTATCATATTTGCGGTTTGCACTTCACACACCATGTATGAGAGGAAGATATAATATGAGGTGATGCTTTGCGGACGAATCTGATCACTTAAAAATGTGCACTTTACTGATCATGCAAAAAGCAAGAGTGGAGACACACCTCAGCGTCACTTGGAACCAGAGGTGACTGACATTAAGACTGTCTTTGTTAAGAGTGAGATTGGTAGATAAGCCAAAAATCTTTAAAAAAAATAAACACGGAGGACACACCCAGTGTCAGTCGGAGCAGAGAGAGAGAGAGAGAGAGAGAGACGGATGGTGTGAAGACACGGATGAGATGAGGCAGGAGACAAGTGAGCCTCTCCGTGGAGGCCACCAAAGAGAAGCGAGCCATTTCTGATCCACACATCAGAGACAAAGTGCTTTCCCACGACACGTGAGCCATCGCTGCTCTTTAATGATGCTGTTTGTGCCTCAGACACAGCGTCCAACAAGGTTTCATATGTCTCCCACACACACTGTGAAAACAGGTCTGTGAGAGAAAAAGCCTCCCAGTTCAGGGACTGCGTCCTTCAGAGGACATTAAAAAAAAAAAAAAAAGAAAAAAAAAGAGCTATGTTCAGCTACAGGTCCAGGCAGAGAGACAGAGACAGACGCTGCTTCCGGTTGCTCTGTTTCAACCTCGTCGTATTTCTTTCGTTGCCCACTTATGATCAAAAGCTTCCTTCCTTTTTCTCCACATTGTTAAAGGTCCTGCAGGATATTACTCAGGACGCCCCCTGGCCTGCCTGCCTCGCTTCCACTGGACCAGGAATGTTTTCTGTTGTCGGCTCCTGCCAGCACCACACCCAGCAAAGGGTGGCCTCGCTTCATTACTGTAGTATCTGTCCACCATTCTTTGGAGGCGTCTCATACATAGATTAGATAATGTGTTTTCATTCAGTCAGTCCGTCAAATTTACAATTCGTCTCGCCCGCTAGAGCAGCGAGGACCAGATCTTCGACTCTAAAAGCTTGACGTCCCGGAGCTGGATCGAGAGCTCGTTCGTCGCCGCTTTGAAAGAGAAACTCGTTTTCTGTTCACCATGTAAATACGAGTCTCGCAATCCCGGCCAGTTGTTCTTCGGTAACACGCCACGCTGCGTCCTGCATTCCGCGACCACACGAGACAAGGTTCATCAGCCGCTGTTATCTCAGGCACACCCTTCCCTCAGTTAACAGCTCTCCTGGCAGCTCTTCTGCCGCGGCCCCTGGCACCGGCCTGTTTGCTCATTGTTACCGACACATGTCATCCGTTCTGGAATGTGTCGTTGGCAGCGAGCGAGCAGGTGTATGAGGGGAACGAGGACAAAACTCTCGAGCTGTCTCATCACGACGAAGATGGCGTCCTGGCGTTGTTCCTCCAGGTGGAAAGTCCGGAGCTTCTTCGCTGGAAGCAATTAATGCAGCACGCGAACAGATAAGGGATTCATAATGATTCAGCTCCGGGGGGATATTCAGAGATTTGAAGCATGAATGTTCACGATGCGGCCGGTCTCTGTTGTTCACCTTTGATTCTTGCACAAGTACAGGCGTGAGAGTCTAAGTGCAGCGTGCATGCGACCGTGAAGAATGGCATTTCTAGTGAACACACAATGAATCGAACGACAGGCGAGCCACTGATAACCCTGCCTGTTAATGTGTCCCAGAGTTTTACAGTGTGAACTCTTTCATTATGACCCATGCAGCGGTTGTTTGGCTCAGTTTTTTTCTGATCTAAGCCTAACCCAGAAAACCCCCGCCCCCCAGGCAGAGACGAGCCTCGGCTACTTCTAATTGCTAATTTAAAATCCTCAAAGGGGCGTGTCGTCTTTATCATATTTTTATGATACATTTGGATAATGACAGGTGTATCGCAGCTTCTCTGAGCTGCGTCCAGGCTCTTACAGCTCCCAGATGTCTGAGCTTATCAAAGCATTGAGGGTGGATTCGCTGCTTCATTCCTGTGCCTGACGGGAGGAGGGATTCAGTGCGCTGTTGCCGAGCTGTGGTGTGGAATGTGTTCTTTTCTTTGTACTTTGTTCTGAAATGAGGGAGTTGAACTGAACAACATGTTCCTGCTCTGACTATCAATTGCACATTTCTGTTATTCAGTCAAAAACATATCGTGTTTGAATCACAGCCTCTACTGTCTTGTTTTCTTATATTGTATTGTATTCTGTATTCTTTACTATTGTATTTTATTATATTTTATATTCTGTATTGGTGCTGGAATGCTGCTGGAAATTCAAATTTTTCTGAGGGAACCCTCCCGATGGGATCACTCAAGTTAGATCTAATCTAATAAACAATTTAGAAAATAATTATATTTAGATTTTTACACTGAAAAAATATGTTTACTTTTGAATTAAAGTTTTACACACTTGGTTGTATTTGGGTAAATTTATGATTTAAAAAAAAAAAAGTGACTTAAGATAATTAAGTCAAATATCAAATGACACACCCCTCATTCCGCTGCAGCTTCAGGTCCTGAACGATATGAAGCTACTAACGTCAACATGAATCATCCCGATGAACTTCCCACCGGCCTGGAGAACACAGAGGGGAGAGGCCCTGAACGCCTCCTCCTGGAATTCTGCAGAGAGATCCAACATCACTTCAGTCACAGCGTTCAGCGGCCCGCAGAGGGTGGGTGTGATGTACGGCGACACTCACTTTGTGCCTCAGCTCTAGAATTCCCCAGATTCATTAGAGTCACACATGAGACAACACGTACCTGAGAGGAGGAGGATCCTGATGTGAGAGACGGGTCAGAGACACGGGGGCTGGATTTAAGACATTTGTGAAAAAGGATCAAATATGAATTTGGGGCGATGCAAAAGACACTAAAGAAAAACTACAATCTTCTGACTTGATGTTTGCAGAGGTCAGTCCAGTCAGTGTCGGTGTGGGGGAGGAAAGCATTTGCTCCCCCTGGTGGACAACAGTGCAAATTACCCAAGCCAATTTACTTAGGTTTTCAATAACGGTTGTGAATGTTTTCTGTCACTTGATAAGTCTGGTCCTCATTCATTTGTTGATTAAAATGAACAATTACTCAACAGCTGATGCGCTGGGAGTTAAGTTAATGTGAAAGCACACACTGAAAAATAAACACATGATTTTCTTCTTCTTTAAAGATGAAACAATTTCTGCCAAAATCCAAAACTACGCTACACCGCTCAGCTGCAAGAACTCAAACAGTCAGAGTCGAGAATTTATTGGCATCTCTGTAAATAGGAATTTAAAAAAAAAAAAAAAATCATTTCACAGTTTCTGCTCTCGTCAAACAATGTCTCCCTCCTTCATTAACGGTGACGGAGCAGAGCGCCGAACTCTGAACAAACAAGTGAAACTGAACTAAACTGCTGGTCATCTGGGATCCGACTCCTCAGTAGATTAGGAAGAGCTCAGCTTCTTCGGACAGAGGCGTCTGCAGGGCCTTTTGGGCCGAACTGTCTGAAGAGCTGACACGTGGATAACAGGATGATAAACACACGACATGAATAATGGCACGAATACATTTTTTAATATTCAATCTGAGAAACAGCCACTCGCATCCATTGGTCCGGTGGCTCCTGGAGGCCGGTGGTTGGGCTGAGGAGGCCGCGGTAGTAAAAGCCAAGGACCGGAGAACGCCGAGCCTGCCTCAGGGCATTGATGACCTGAAGAACTGAAAGACACGTGGGAAAAAACGACAAATGCTCTTGTTCTTGAAATGAAGCCCACTGTTTGAACACATTTAAATGTTCTTATTTGATCTCATTTGATGATATGAAGCATTCAGATGAAAAGGAAGCGAATATTGATAAATGAATCTAACTCACTGAAAGCTGCGTTGGGAGTGAGGGCCGGCTTCTCTCTCCTCTCCTGCCGGGCCACGGGGCCTCCTCTGCGGGCAGCTCTGGGCGGAAATACAGAGTCTCTCAGCCGGCGACGAAACTCCAGGAAGCCGCTAAGGTCAGGCGGGCCCAGGGAGATGGGGCTACCGGGCCGCTGCTCCGGATCCTGGGGCTCACTCTGCCTCCTTCGCGGGGGGAAACCGACCTGGTGCGTCGCGGTGATGCGGAGACACCTCCAGCAGGCGCGCCGGAGGATCCGGCACAGGCGCAGGTGTGAGGGGAGGACATAGTAGGTTTGGCAGCAGGGACACCTGAGACGCCCGAGCCAAGGTGTGGACAAAGACATCGGTTCGAGGACGGAGGAAGACAGACGAGGACAGATGAAGACTGACGGCTGAAGACGGATGGTAACCGACGGTAACCGATAACTGGTGGTAACTAATAACTGATGATGAGCCAGATGATGAGTTATTATTATTACTGATATTCAGTAATTATCTTATGTTCTCTGCCACTTTATGCTCTTCATGTCTCTGGTCACTTATAATAAATCATATAACTGGTGATCCCTGCTGCATATGACGGGGAATTACGGTCACATTGAAAAAAAGATTAAACAGATTACAGTCGGAAATTTACCAATTTAATCTGGAAGTCTTTGATTTTATTTTTTCAATGTGGCCTTAATACTCTGTCATACATGAGAACATACAAATATGAAAGACAAATAGAATAATAGAAACACATGCTTGGACAAAGTTTTAACGAATATAAACATAAAGCCTGTAATTATCATCTTTATTTACACAGCGTAGGGTGTTACAATAAAATTCCTTGTCACCATTTTATTATAAATACACCATTTTTAACAAGGCTTGACGACTCTGATTAAAATCCTTTTGAAACGTAGCAATAAAATAAACGCTTTAATGAGTTACAACTGTTTCGTTTCCGCTCCTTTTAAATGTTAGTAAGTCATGCAAAGCAGAAATACATGATAAAGTACGAAAATAATATGATATAGATCAAATGTGCTGCTTTACAAAGTAGAATTTTTTAAAATCAAAACAAGGACAAAATGCAAATACTGGGTCCGGTGGCAAAGCTTGGGAGATCTTTCTCAGAGAAATGTTAATTCATGGCTTTCAGCAATAGTCCTTTACATCAGCAGTATACAGTACGGACATGACCTGTCTGTGAAAGAAGAATATTCAAATCTTAGCTACTGAACATTCTACCCTTACATTTGAGCCCTGTTTGACTACACTAAACAAACTGTTAGTACTTTAGAGTCAGATTGTGACGCACTGTAAAAAGCCTTACCTGATAACACAGTAATTATGAGTAGCGTTGCTCCTTCAGTCATGCATGAGTACGTGTCCAGTCCAACCACCTCTTACCATTCAACCACGCAGTGCAGTGTTAAACAGCATTTTTGCAGGCACTTACACAGCATGGCCTTTAAATGAGTTCAAGAGTATAGGTTCAAAATGGTTGCACAGTAAAAAAGAAACCAGCGGAACACAGTTTGAGTCCGTTCTTCTCTGGAGTGTTGCATAAAATGATCTATTACAGTAAAGGGCACGGTCCAGATTACAGCCTCGGGTCTGTGGAAGACGCCTGAGAGGAGCTGGGGACGTGACGACTGTGGAGACACTACCTGGAACAGAAGCATTCGACTTCAGGACAAACGACACAGACACAGAAAAACATCAGATAGACAGAAGAGTAAAAGGGCAAAGAGTAAGTACCTGTTTGAAAAGGTCCAGGCGGCTGGGGCTTACACGTGTTTGTCTTGAGGCTGCATGTTAAGTCCAGGATGGCGTTAATGGTCACATCAGGCTGCATACTGGTTCCGTTTGTGGGTTCTTTGGGAATTCTTTTCACAAGGTTTGCGTTGTTGCTGCATCTCCAGGTTTTTGACGACACGCCGTTGGGAATGCACTGAAGCTCAGATACTGGCGGAGTATACGTGGCAGTGTGGCCCAGGAGAGAACAGATCTTGGAGCTTGGCTTTTTTTTTTTTTTTTTTTTTAAAGCAGACACTAAGTGTTATTCATCTTCAGGAGAGACTGCTAATTCTGCTCTGCAGGGGGGATTCATCTTTCTTTGAGCAGCTTTTTACAGAAAAATCATGCCCGCACAAAGAAAATGTGTTTATCTGTACACTTAATTTGGTTCTTTGAATTCATGTTTGTGGGACAACTGATGCTTGTGATATTAAACCATAAAACATACACTTAAAAATGTTTTGATAGATACTGGATATAATGACCCATGTTACATAATCTCGTAGTAAAACCAACATCTCATAAAGAAGCATAATCATAACTAGAAGTAAATGTGAAATATACAAAAAAATCGAAATTATGCAACTTGTAAAAAAAAAAAAATTAAATATGAAAACAACCACATGCAGAGCAGAATATAAGGAATCCGTATCGCACTGATTTAGGCATCTCGTGAGCACTGTGGCTTTATAGTGTGTTCTTCTTCATCAGTATCGCCGAGTGTAGCTCGGTGAACTGTAGGAGGAAGAGAAGGTGGTTGTGGTGAAACTTGATCCTGTGGCATCGAAGCTGCCTCTTCTGGAGCCCGACCTGGATCCAGTTCTTGAACCAGAGCGTGAGCCAGTAGCAGAACCAGACCCGCTGACGCTGTAGGGACTGTAAAGGCCTTTGCTAGACTGAGACGATGCTTCAAGTAGTCGCAGACCGGTGCCCTCTTCTATCATGCTCCTCTCCATAGCGTCCTTGTAAGAGATCTTCAACTTGGTTTTAGGGCATGTGAGATATTTTGAGTATGCGCTAACATCTCGCAGCTTCTGTGCAGTGCGTGCATCTAAGGAGCCTTTCCTCACTGCCTCATCTATGGACACTCTGCTGGTGGCATCTGGTTCAATTAAACCGCCAGTAAGGTACTGGACCTCCAGGAATCTCTGACCGGCCTCGTAGTACAGCCAGCCTTTCTTCAGCGCTTGTGCTGCTGACATTTTGGACTTTGTTCTAGGATCTTCAAATCCATTGTAGGCCTTCTGTGCTAGAGTGATGCGGTCCACCATGATCTTATCCACGAGCCCTTTGTTCATTGCATCTGCAATATTGAATTTCTCTCCAGTGCTTGGGTCAATGATGCCTCCTGTGCAGGCCTGAGCTTCCAGCAGCCTCTGACCAGTTATATTGTCCACAAGGTTTCTGTGAATGGCCTCTGTGACGGACACCTTCTCCAGTGTCTCTGTGTCTAGGATTCCAGCCACAGGGCCAGTTTCCTCTGTGGGATCACTCCATGTAGTTGCTGGTGTTTTAATGGCAGGTACTGGGCTCATGGGGTAGGAAGAGGAGGAGCCAAAAGAGGAGGAACGGGATCTGGAACCACTCGTGTTACCGGACAACATGTCTGCAAACTCTGTGATGGACAGATTTCCGGCTCTGTACTGATCCAGCGCCGACTTGTCAATCAGACCACGTGAGATTGCATCATCGATGTCGTACTGCTGACCTGAGCGTCTGTCAGTGATTATGGATTTCACAACTCCGTCAGATGAGGTGATGGTGATTTCCTCCCATTCACACTCCTGCTCTGCAAGCTCAAGATACGTCTGGTGGTCAATAAGCCCTTTCTGGTACGCCTCGTACACGGACATTTCTTTACCCGTCTCTGGGTCGACAATGACGACCCTACGCTTGCGAACAGAGGACTTGGAAGATGTCTTCCTCTCACGCTTCTTCTCTTTCAACAGCAGAAGAGCCAGGCCTGTCGCTGGGTCGATCATACATCTCTCCATCAGCTGTAGGTATGTGAGGTTTTCCTCAGTGTTGGGGTCAAAGAAGCCCTTTGTGTCATCAGATGGATCGGTGAGGATTTCATTCATTTCCTCATCGAAGAGGCCACGTTCGTAGGCGGTTTCCACTGGCAGCCGGTGGCTCTCCTGTGGATCAATGATTCCACCAGTGGCGATCTGAGCCTCTAGCAGACGAATGCCATGGTCTTTGAGAATGAGGCCCTTCTTCATGGCCTGGAATAAAGAGATGACTTTGCCAGAATAAGGGTCTTTGTAGCCCGTGACAGCCCGTTCAGCTGAGACAAGTTTATCTTTAAACTCTTGGCCAACTACACCCAGTTTTACGGCCTCTGTGACATTCAGTTTAAGGTTCTTGATAGGATCGATTACATATCCTGTGGCGGCTTGAGCCTCAAGGAGCTCAAAGGCGGTGCCTGGTCTGATCATGTTCTTCTTCATTGCTTGATAAATCGACAGCCGATCTTTGCTGGACTCTACGTACACTCCAGCAATACAGCTGGTACCCTCAAGGAACTTCTTCACGTCTCTGCTGACTTCCTCCACTGTGATGATTCCTTCTGTGAGTTCATTGTATGTCTTTTGGGTGATAATCTGTGAACGAAGCAGCTCATCCACAGTGATTTGCTTCCTCAGACCCTTGAAGAGGAGTTTTCTGTCAGCCAGGGAAAGAAGCCTCAAACCGCTTTCTTTGTCAACTCTGCATCTTTTCAGTAGCTGGGCATAGGACTGTTTCTCGTCCCCTGTTGGGTCAGTGTATCCACGTACATCCGCAGTAGGTTCAGAAATCCTGTCTAGTGTCTCTTTGTTGATGTATCCACGTTGCATGGCTACGTCAGTGGGGAGGCGGAAGCAGTATTCAGGATCCATTAATCCACCAGTGGCATTCTGGGCCTCCAAAAGCCTCAAAGCATAATCCTCAGGAATTAGGTCTTTTTTCATGGCTTGGAAGAGAGAGATGACTTTTCCAGTGTACGGATCCTTGTAACCTGTGACCGCTCTCTCAGCAGAAAGAAGTTTGTCATGGAGTTCTGGGCCGACAAGGCCTTTGCGCACAGCTTCGTCGACAGTCAGAAGCTCATCCTTAACTGGATCAATCATGAATCCTGTTGCTGCTTGGGCCTCAAGGAGATTCAAAGCAACCTCAGGCTTTATGTGTCCACTCTTCATGGCCTGGTAAATGCTGATCTTTGGTGGACTGTCGGACATAATGCCAGCAATACAACCAGTACCAAAGAGGTACTGTTTGACTGATTCCATTTCCATGACCTCACGAATACTCATCTTTTCTTGCTTGAGGAGGTTGTATGTCTGCAAGTCAATAATTCGAGCGCTGTAAAGCTCCTCAATAGTAACTCTTCTTCTGATGACATCACAGGACAAGCTCTGATCTGATTTTATTGTCTCTCTGTGTTCAATGATTTCAATGATGATAACGAGCATTCTTTCTTTTGTGATTTGCCCCAAACGGAACTGCTCCATGAGGCGCTGCCTCTCTTTTTCTGGAAGCATATTTGAATTCATGACTTCCCAAATGGTCATACTCTTTCCTGCAAAACCCTTATGGGGGATCTCAATTTGAGTGTTGGCCAGATCTGTTTGGGCTTGTTCTTCTGTGTACTGATATGATTTTTCCACAGGAGCAGGAGCCTCGACCTTAGACAGCGGCAGGTAGCACAAACCGGAGATGGGATCTCTTGTACATTTCTCCAGCAGCTGCTTGTAGGTTACATTTTCATTGGTGTTGGGATTGGTGAAGCCTTTGATATCACCTGAAGGTTCATTGAAGGACTTGGCCATTTGTTTACTGAAATATCCACGCTGAATGGCCACATCATTGGGAACGCGATGGCTGCTGACCGGATCAATTATGCCTCCTGTGGTAATCTGAGCTTCCAGAAGAGGAATAGCATGCTCCCTCAGAACAAGTTCTTTCTTCATGGCTTGGAATAGAGAAATTTTGTTGCCTGTGTATGGATCTTTGTATCCTGTTACTGCCTTTTCAGCTGAGAGAAGTTTCTCATGAAGCTCCGGGCCAACAACTCCAGCCTTCACAGCATCATCCACGGAGTATTTCAAATTTTTGACTGGATCAGTTATGAAACCAGTTCCAGCCTGTGCCTCCAGCAGTGCAAGCCCAGTGTTTTGTTGCAGAGCATTCTTTTTCATTGCTTGATATATACTTAATTTCTCATGTGAATCCTCCATAGTTACACCATCAATACGATCTGTGCCCTGCAAGTACTTTCTGACTTTTTCACTTTCACTGACTGTTTTTGGTGTCTGTTTACCCTGTTCAAGTTGATCAAAGGTCACCTTGTCAATGATGTTGGAATCAAGCAAGGAGCTGGCAGCAACTGGTGCCCTCAGGCCTTCAAAATAGACGCCTTCCTTTGATTTGTCCTGCTTTTCTTCAACCATCGTTATTACAATCTTTATCAACTTCTCAATTGTCACCTGGCCCATTCTGTACTGTCGAATGAGCTCTATTCTCTGCTCCTCAGTGATGTATTCAGAGTGTATGATCTCCCAGATTGTGACCTTTCTTCCTTTAAAGGGTCCATACTTCAGCTCCATAGCTGACTGATTTAGAGCCTCTTTCGTCTTAGCCTCCGTAAGCTGTTTATCTTCTTTTGGCTTTGCAGCCTTCTTTGAGAGAGAGAGCAATGGAAGGCCAGTTTCTTTATCAGTGATGCATTTGTTCATGAGCTCTGTGTAGGTTGTATCCTCTTGTGAGTTAGGATCATAAAAGACTTTTGTTTCATCCGTGGTCTTGTTTAGGGTCTTGGAGGTTTCCTCATCAAAATATCCCCGTTTGAAGGCGACCTCATGTGGGATGCGGTAGCTTTTAACAGGGTCAATAATTCCGCCGGTTGAGAGTTGTGCCTCGAGCAGACGAATGCCGTGGTCTTTCTTAATAAGGCCTTTGTTCATCGCCTCAAACAGAGACACCTTCTTTCCTGTATATGGATCTCTGAAGCCGCTGACAGCTCTCTCAGCATACAGAAGCCGTTCGTGCAGTTCTGGACCTACAAGGCCCGATTTTACAGCTTCATCCACAGGGACCCTCTCATTTTTGACTGGATCAATTACAAACCCTGTCGCTGCTTGAGCTTCGAGAAGGTTCAGTGCAGTTTCTGGTGACAGTAACTCTTTCTTCATAGCTTGATAGAAAGGCATTTTCTCCTTGGTTTGTTCGTTCAACAGCCCAGCAATGCTCGGGGTTCCTTGCAGTGCTTTCTTGACAGGCTCCATCTCAGAGACCTCTTTAACCGTTATCTTGCCATTACTCAACTTGTTGAACAAGTCTTTGTTTATAACCTTTGACTCCAACAGTTCACTGGCAGAGACTGGAGCCCTCAATCCATTGAACACATTTCCATCACTTTTCTCCTTGTCTTCCATAACAGTGATGACTATTTTAATAATCTTCTCCACTGTGATCTTGCCTGTCCTGTACTGGCGAATCAGTTGACGCCTTTGCTCTTCAGTGAAATATTCTGAATTGATAACTTCCCATATGGTGACAGTTTTTCCCTTGAATCTTCCGAAAGGCACATCAACCCGAGCCTGGCTGAACATCTCCTGTGTCTCCACATCCGTGTAGCTTTGACTCTGAGCAGCTTTTTCAGTCACTGGTAATATCAGCAGGCCCGTCTCTGAGTCTTTGGTACATTTCTCCAGTAACTGTTTGTAGGTGAGCTGCTCATGAGAGCTGGGGTCGATGAATAACTTGCAGTCATCACTGGGATCGGCAAGTTTTTTATTCATGTCTGCGTCAAACTGGCCCTGCTTGTAGGCAGTCTGGAGGGGTACTCTGTGACTGTTGATGGGGTCAATGATCCCGCCGGTCGCCAGCTGTACGTCCAGGTATTTGGTGGCCTGCTCCTTGTCAATAAGTCCCTTTTTCATGGCTTCAAAGAGAGAGATTTTGGCTCCAGTATATGGATCTTTGAAGCCAGTGGCTGCTCTCTCTGCAGAGAGCATCCTGTCATGGAACTCGGGTCCAATCACCGCATCCTTAACAGCCTCATCTACAGAGAGGAACTTATTTCTCACTGGATCAACGATGTACCCAGAAGCTGCCTGAGCCTCCAGGAGCATTGTGGCGGTGTGAGGAGTGATTTTGTTCTCTGTCATGGCCTTATAGACACTCATTTTCTCTTTGGACGGAGTCAAGACAGCTCCGACACAGTTCTGACCCTTAAGACAGGATTTCACTTTATCCATGTTTTCCAGGTCTTGCACAGATGTTTTGCCCTTTTTCAATTTGTCAAACTCCTTTTTGGTTAAAACACCGATGTCGTGGAGCCTCTCAGCGGGAACCTTCTCTCTTATTCCCTCAAATGATAAAGGTGACTGTCCATCTTTCTTTGCTCCGTCCACGTCAACAGAACCGTTGAAAACACTCTTTGTTGTTCCCGCCATGGTCATGGCAACCAACTGCTGCTCTGGGACTTTATCAGTTTGGACTTCAATGTCCTTTGTTTCGGCATCAGCCTGTTTCGATGCATCCTCCAGATTCTGGAGTTTCTCTCTGAGCTTTTTGTTTTCTTCTTCTAAGAGCTTTTCTTGTTCAAGCCTTTTCTTCTCAAGCACTTCCATTTCCTTCTGCTTGTTTCTCATCTCTGCTTCAGCCTCCTTCTGTTTCTTTACAGCTTCATCCATAATGGCCTTAAGTTTCTTCTTCTCTTCTTCCATGAGCTTCCGCTGACGTTCTTGCTCATCTTTCAGAGCTTTGGCTTTGTTCATTTCATCCTCGAGCTGTTTCTCAAACTTCTTTTTCTCATCCTCGACCACCTTTTCTCTTTTCAACAATACCTCCTTTTCCGTGAGGAAAGTCTGCTGCAGTTTGACCTTCTGTTGCTCAATTTGTTCTTGCTGCGCATTTGCCATCTGGAAATGAAGAAGACAAGAAAATCACTAAAAATGTTTAGACTCAATCTCAAACTCAGACAATTTTAGAAAAGGCTTTGATTGATGCTTGCACAGTAAATATGACGCTTGACCCAGGAGAAGCTTAGCTTAGCACAAAGATTGTAGGCTGGAGGAAATGCTCAGCCTGGTAATAATTCCAGTTTATAATCAGGAAAAAGCAGCAAAAGAGGTTTCCTCCAGTTTACAGTCTGTATGCTAAGCTAACCATTCCATGGGAATAGCTGCATGTTTAGCATACAGAAATGAGATGAGCATCAATCATTTCATCTCAGCGTGAAGGTAAAGAAATATGCACTACTGTGATATGAATGACATTCATATAAATTGCTGGCTGTAATTAAAGCTACTGCAATTTATATGAAATGTTCCACTGTGCAGCACTAGAGGATCTACAACTATATGTCACAATACCTCTTTTGATTTGTTCTGAAGCGCCTCCGCCTCTTTTTTCAGTTTCTCTCGCTCCTTCTCGAGGTCAGCGATGACTTTCTTCAGGTCGTCCGCCTCTCTGGTGCTCTGGAGCCTTTGTGTCTCCAGCTTCTGCACAACAGTTTCTGTAGTCATCTTCTCCGTGGCTTGAAGCTGAGCTTTCGCCTCGTCGGCTTGCTTCTTGAATTTCTTTGCGTCCGCATCGGCTTTCGCCTGAGCGTCACTGAGCTCCTTCACCCTCAGTCTCAGCTTCTCTGCCTCGGCTGCAGCTTCCAGCTGCCTCTTTCGCTCAGCCTCCAGAGACTTCTGGAAACCCTCTGTCTCCTTATCGAGACGCTGCTGAATCTGTTGTTTGTCCTCTTGTAGCTTTTTAGCCTTTTCTTGTGCCTGGTTCTTTTGTTTCTGGAGCTCCTCTGCCTCGGCTTTCAGTTTGGTAGCCTCTTGGATGGCCTGCATTTTCTCTTTCAGGATCTTCTCTGCAAGTGCCCTCTGCTCAGCCAGGTCGGACTCAGCCATCTTCCTCTGTCTGGCCATTTCTTCGGCCTCCACGCTGAGTCTCGCAGCTTCCTCTGCCAGGCTCTTCATTTTCTCTGCTTCCTCTGCAAGAACCTTCTGTGTGTTGTCTTTGTTCTTCTTCATGAGGCGCTGATTCTCCTCCTCGATTCTGAGCTTGAGCTTCAGGAGCTCGTCCATCTGGGCCTTAACTTTGGCGAGTTCATCCTCCACCTGGGCCTTTTGTTTGACGGCATCACTGACTTCCCCTTTAACTCTCTGCAGCTCCTCGTCCAACAAAGCTTTCTGCTTATCGGTCTCGTCCAGCTGCAGTTTGACCACTGTTAGTTCCTTCTCCACCTGAGACTTCTGTTTCAGTGCTTTTTCGGCTTCTTTTTTGTGCTTGGCCATCTCTGCGTCCGCCTGCTTCTTCTGCTTCAGAGCGTCGGCCTCGGCTGCTGCTCTCTTCGAGGCCTCCTCCTGCGCCTCTTTCCTCAGTTTCTCTGCGTCTTTCTGAGCTTTGGCCTGTTTAGCAGCTTCGTCCTCGGCCGCTTTTTTCAGTTTTTCAGCCTCCTCAGCTTTTTGACGCAGCAGGGCCGCCTCTTTCTCCGCCTTCTCCTTGGCCTTCTCGGCTGCTTGTGCAAGTTTCTTGGCGTTCTCAAACTCGTCTTTGAGCTTTTCCTGAGCAAGAGTGTCTTCCTTATTCTTGCTGAGAACGTCTTGAGCTTTCTGTTCTGCAGCCGAGCATTTCTGTGCGGCCTCTTTTGCCAGAATCACCTGCTTCTCTGCATCTTTCTCTGCCTTTTCTTTCTGTTTATTCGCCTCGGCAGCTTTGTTTTTGAGCCGTTGGACTTCCTCCTGAGCGGCTTTGCATTGTCTGGCTGCCTCCTCTTCTGCGGCGGTTATCCTTTTCACCTTCTCCTCAGCTTCTTTCCTTTTCTTCTCTTCCTCTGCCGAGAGCTTTTTCAACTTCTCCGCCTCAGCTTCAGCTTTGAGTTTGCTTTTCTGCGTTTCGTCGGCGATATCCTTCAGTTTCTTCAACTCAGACTCTAAATCCGACTTCTCTTTTGAGGCTTTCTCAAAGTTGATCTTGATGATGTGAATTTCTTCTTCCACCACCTTCTTTTGCATCAGCGTTTCTTCCACAATGGTCTTTTGTCGATTTAACTCAGACACAGACGAGCTCTGCAGGTGCGTGATCTTCTCCTCAATGTCTTGTTTGTGCTGAGCGGCTTGGTCCTCCAGCTTCTTCCTCTGATAAGCTTCGTCCTCAGCTTTTCTTTTCAGCCTCTCGTTCTCCGCCTCTTTAGCTTTGAGAGCCATCTCTGCCTCAGTCTTCAGACGCGTCGCCTCATTGATGGCGGCCAGTTTTTCCTTGAGCACCTTTTCGGCCTCCGCTCTTTGCCTCGCCGCCTCGTCCTCCGCGATCTGCCTCTGCTTCTTCGCTTCTTCGGCAACCGATCGCAGCCTGGCCGCTTCCTCGGCGAGTTGTTTCATTTTCAGTACCTCGGACTCGAGAAGCTGTTTGCTCTTCTCGGTTTTTGACAGCGTCTCCTTCTCGGCCTGAATCTTCATCTGCAGCAGGGCATCCATCTCCTTCCTGACTTTAGCCAGCTCGTCCTCCAGTTGTTTCCTCTGGTTCTCAGCAGCGTTCACCTCATTCTTCAGGCGCTGCAGCTCATTATCCAACAGGCTCCTCTGCTGTTCAGCATGTTCAAAGTCGGCCTTCAGACGGATGCACTCCTGTTCCGCAGACAGCTTGTGCTGAGCGATTTGCTCTGCAAACTTCTTCTGTTTTTCCAACTCTTTCTCTGCATTATCCTTCTGCTTGAGAGCGGCTTCCTCGGCTTTGCCCCGCTTCTTGGCGTCTCGCTCGGCCTCCAGCTTCTGCTTCTCTGCCTCCTCCTGAGCCTGACTCTTCTTCTGGGCCTCCTCCTCGGCTTGGAGCCTCAAGCGGAGAGCCTCATTGGCCTTCTGCCTCCACGTTTCCAACTCCTTCTCGGCCAGCTCCCTGGCTTTGTTTGCCTCCTCTTGTTGTTTACGCAGTTTTTCAGCTTCCTCCTGCAACTTCATCACGGTGCCCTGCTCCTTCTTCAGGGACTCCTCGAGCTTTGTCGTTTTTTCGGTGAATGACATGGCTGTGGTTTGCAGATGTGTGGCAGCGCTCTTCTGTGCCACCTCCTCCACGACCCTAATCTGCCTTATTTTCTCCTCCTCGGCCTGTCTCATACGCCTCTCGGCCTCCTCTGCTTGCAGTTTGAATTTCTCCAGGTCATCCAGTGCCTTCTGCTTCTGCTTGGCAGCTTCCTTTTCTGCATCAGATTTACGCTTCAGCTCATCTTCAGCATTTCTCTTCTTCTGAGTCTCTTCGGTGACCTGCCTGCGAAGCCGCTCTGCCTCCTCCTGAGCAGCTTTCCTGAGCTTCTCGGCCTCGGCAGCCTTTTCTCGGAGCTTCTGCAACTCGGACTCGGAGGTGGTCTTCTGGGTTATGGTCGTCTCTAACTGGAGCCTAATGATGTGGATCTCCTCCTCGATCCTCCTGCGGCTGACCAGTGCCTCTTCCAGCTGCTGGTTCTTGGACTTGATCTCCTGCTCTGACAGGCTCTTCAGGTGCTGCAGCTCTTGCTGTATGTTTTGCTTCTGCTTCTCAGCGTCAGCGGCCACGTCCTGCCTCTTGCCGGCCTCCTCCTGCATCTTCAGCTTCAGCTCCTGCGCCTCCAGCTCCGCTTTGGCCACAGATTTTGCGTGAGCCTCGGCTAACTTTTTCTGCTTCTCTAACTCGGCCTGTATCTCTGCCAGCCTTCTCCTCTCCTCTTCTTTTAGTTTCTCAGAGGCTTTCTGTATTAGTAGAAGCAAAGAGGGAGCAAAGAGAATTGAGAGCATGTTAGAGGTGCTAGACTATTGAATTAATCTGCGTTTAAGCAGTTACTAAAGCATGTATGTAAATACATGAGAATATGTTACAGCAACAGGAGATATCTTTTAAACTAGCGGTGAATACAGTAGTGGGAAATCTGTGTATGGCACAAAGAATGACACTTTACTTCACAACACAGCATGTACACACACTGTACTGCGATCACATGCAGCCAAGGCAGAGACGTGGCGCTAATTAGGCTCAATCCAATTTGAAAACAGGTGGAATTATGTCAAATAACTGCTGAGAAAGTTCAGTATTTATACTGTGGTTCAGACAATTTGTTGAGTCAGCATCTTTCAGTCAGTGGGATAGATAAGATAGTTTGCATGCGACCGAACAAAGGACTCAGGAAACAGCACAGTGACGGAAACAGTTCTTATGGATTGACATCACTGGAGGTGTCGGAACCGGAATAGCCACATTATGAGAATGAGCATAGTGAAGCAGCAAACACAACCTGATGTCACGTCAACGAACGACACAAAGGAAGCTCAGATTCGGTGTCAGCGACGAGACACGAATCCAAGATCAACTCTGCGACAGATAAATGGCGTTGAGTTGAGTTTGGTTGTTTGTCAAGAACGTCGGAGTGTGTGATGTTTTGTGCAGGTGATTCATATTCATGAGGAAGGTTCAGGATTTTTGTTTGGGACATTGTTGTTAAACAGCAACTGTTTTGAGTAGCAACCATCAATGATTTGCAAACTAAAAGATCAGTGAAGTCAAAAAAAAAAGTGCTCAACAGATTTCGGGAAAAAAACAATTCACTAATTATTTATATTTAAAATCCACTTCTATTCTGAACCTTCCTCTAATACACACATGGGTCTGATGTGGAGACGAATGACGTGATAAATCCGAGAGGGTCGTCTGTTAAATACCTGGTGCTTCATCTCCTAAGCTTGTGATTAACATTCGTCATGACAAAGCACTGGCGAGCAGGTGAAAAGGATCAAACACAACAGAAAGTTATCAAAGAAGGAAAGGGAGAAAAGAACGGCAGAGGTGTAGCTGAGCTGAAACCTTCAAATCACAAGTGATTTCAAGAGGAAATAAAGAAGCAGATACCAAATCAAAATATTTAGACGAGCAGCTGAGCAAAAAATGTGACTGAATCTGACTGAGCTACCGTGACATGATTTGACTAAAGTACACAGAGTCGGGGAATGAGAGACAGAGATCATCGTGGGGATGCGATGCAACATGAAACAGTTTGCGTCACCACTCTTTGCTCTCGTCATCGGATGTTCCAGTATCTGAATTTAGCGATTCCCTGTACGTTCATCCACTAACTGGCAGAGGTGGTTCTTGTTAGTCAAGCGCCAAGCCTTTGGTGAGTGCAGTTACCTCATCGTCCTCCAGGCGACGCTGTGTGTCCATGATGAATTTAATGTACTGGTTGGTGAGCGTGGTGAGTTCGCTGTAGCGTGTTCTCAGAGTGACGTACTGAAAGAACAGAAAACAGTCGTTATTTAACTTTGAAAACAGGATTACTTTGTGTGTGTGTGTGTGTGTGTGAGAGAAACCCACCTCCTGGATGATGTTGTCAGATGCACACTCTATTTTGGGTTTCTTCAGTGGAGATGCAATTGGATCTTGCAGGGCTTTGTAGGTCAAAACCTGGAACTCATAATCCTACAAAGGAATGAAAAACAAATACAGTCAGGACCAAAACAACAGCTTGTCTTCCAAACCAGGAAATAAAACTCCTTGTACAGCTGAGGGAATTTTGGACGAACCTTCACAGAGTCGATGTACGCTTTGGCATCTTTATGGCAGTTTTCAATCTTGTCCTTGTTTTTCTCAATCTCGTCCAGGAGTTTCTTTAGGTGAAAATGAAAACACAGTTGGTGTTGGTGGTTCTATTGTGTACAGATCGTGTGCAGACAGAATCTGTTGCATGACCACCAGGGGGGGTAACAGCTTTCCTCCACCCGTACCTTCTCCTCTGCCAGTTGCTCCTTGAGAGCCTTGCTGTCTCCGACTGGCAGAGCCTGGATCTTCTCCTGCCTCTGCCTCGCCTCTCCCAGCCAGTGGATTAGCCACTCGTAGCTCCTGCGGTAGGAGGCCATGTGGCGCCCGAGGAGGTCGAGCTCCCTCAGCCTCAGCTCAATCTGAGCGAACACGGCCTGCCAGCGCTCCAGGAGGCTGCCGACCAGCTGGCGGTAGTGCTCCAGCTCGG
Source organism: Pseudorhombus dupliciocellatus (assembly GCA_016785235.1). Classification (NCBI taxonomy): domain Eukaryota; kingdom Metazoa; phylum Chordata; class Actinopteri; order Pleuronectiformes; family Paralichthyidae; genus Pseudorhombus; species Pseudorhombus dupliciocellatus. The sequence goes on along the minus strand of JAFBJW010009049.1, from coordinate 881,907 downwards.
CGTCGCGCTCGCTGTGGATCCTCGTCATCTTGTCATTGATGGTGGTCGCTCTCCTGAGCTCGTCCTGCAGGCGGTCGAACACGGCCTGGTCGGCCTCGGCTGCGTCACGCATGGACTGTGAGAGAAAAGAACAAAAAAAACGGTCAGCTCTACATCGGAACGAGGCCGAGCGAGTCGGTGGTTGTGGATCTGAAGGGAAATACCTTCAGCTGACTGCGATGGGTCTCCAACTCCTTCTCCTCCGCGGGCACATTACTGACGTCCCGCAGACGGGTCTCATAGTTCTTCAGCGTGTCCTCAGCATCTTTGGTGTTTCTGATCACGACATCGATGGTCTTCAGCCTGAAACCACACAGATCACGATGGGTCAAAAAAAGGTGATTCTAAAAGGGGACGCTCGAAAATGTCCCGAGCCTCACTTGTCCAGGTAGACGGACGAGAGGCCGTAGACGTGGTCCATCTTCCTAAGGGTGACGTCCAGCTCCGAGCGCAGCATCGGGGCCGAGCTGGACTGCTGAGGAGACACCAGAACCTCCTCTGTTTTCTCAGCGATGGAGTTTAAGTCCTTCTTCAGGTCCTCCAGCTCAGACTGCACTTTCTGCCACCAAGCATGGAAGAACACGTTCAACACGCTTTTATATCGCCGGTATTATAATCAAGTAACGATAAAGGAAACCTGAACTATAGACCGTAAATAAAGATGGCCGTCAGCTGTCATTCACGCCCTTCAGGACCGTACCATTTGCTCCGCGGTCTTCAGGGCGCACGCCTTCAGCGGCTCCTTGTCCACAGGCTGACGGAGACGCGTCACTGTCCGATTCTCGCAGCCCTCCAGCATCAGGCGGAGGTCCTTGATCTTCGTCAGGTGGGTCTTGCACATGGACTCATCCTGCTCACCTGGTGGATTCAGACATATTTACATCTGTAAACACATGTCGTCGCTCTGCAAAGAGCTGGAGGTCAGTTCAAGTCAGTGTGAGATCAAAGTTAGCCGACAGCCAGGTGCATAAACAGTCTGAAGTCTGTGGAACAAAGCACACGTAGTCCTTCATGCATGATTGGCACCACATTGATAATCTGTTATTACATCATTCAACGATACACATGCACAGAGAGAGAAATTAGAGAGGGATTCAAGAGATAAATCAGTCAGGACGGTGAAGCTGATCCAAGAGTTAATGATGAAAGTGAAACACACACACACACACACAGAAGGTCCTGTTACACCTCTAAAGCACCTTACCTGTCCTGGGTGGCACGTATCCTGCAACATGAAGCCGACAGCAGTCAACACACACGCCGATGGAGATGACGTCAACAGAAACGATTCAGGGAGAAAGTGTTTCTCCCCGTACACACCTTGCTCTGCGGAGCTGACCATGGTGTTGTAGTGCTGGTTGGCCTGGTTGTAGTTGGACTCCACCTGCATTCGGTCCTCTGCCCCAAACATCTGGGAGTCCTGGCTGTCCCGCAGGAAGTCCTGGTAGTGCTGCTCCAGGTTTCTGAGAGCGAGCCGGTATTCCTCCACCCTCAGGGTCTTAAACTGTGGAGGGGCAGAGGGGGTTAGGGTTAGAAACTAGTGTTGGCTTTAAACCCAGCTGCTGTTCCTTCACAGAAATGCCAAACTGCTCTGTCGTTACCATGGTGATGTTCCAGGTCTTGATGATATGGATGTCTCTCATCAGGTATTGCCACGACAACAGACTCCTCAAGTCCACGAACATGGTCTGCCACATCGCCTGCAGCCTCTGCAGGTTCCCGTCCAGCCTGAGGGAGACGGGGACGTTACACATGCGCCTCCGTGAGGGGCTGAAGCGTGGCCTCAGTGTTCTAACTGCGCTCACCCGGCAACGCTGTTCACCGCTTCCTTGTTGGTGGGCGGGACCAGGAAGCAGATGGAGGGCACGGACGACTCGCAGCCTTTGTCGTTCAGCACCTTCCACTTGTGAGGCTGCGAGTTGTTGAGCAGAGCACATTCGTCTCCTCGGTGGACGGTGATCTGGGGGAGGACAGACAGAACCTGGCCATGGGAAAGGTCTTTGTCCAGAACGTCCTGTGCATGTCTTTGGTGACTGTTTACAAGTTCCAAAAAACTACCACTCAGCACAGAACCACATTTCCCACACTCATAAATATCAGCTCCCAAAATGTCCCTTATTTGTTTTCTCTGGGGAAATAGTGAGAACATTGAAAAACCCTTTGGCCCATTTCACATCCCTCCACCAAGTTCAGTGAAAACCGTTTTTTTAATTTGGCACTGAAACAAACCCCAGAGTCGGTGCGTGGCTCTCACCTCCATCTGCTTGAAGTCACACACAGCCTGGATGGGCAGTTTGCCCTTTAAGGCCGTGGTCGGGTTCCGTGGCTTCAGCTGGACGATGGTCTTGGCTCGTCGCTTCAAACCCTCCAGGTGAGTTTTGAACTCGGCCAGTTGCTCTTTCTCATCCTAATGGAACGAAACAAATACAAACACCTGGTAAAATGTTGTGAAGCTGCTCCAAAGCCTGGACGTGAAGTCTGTGGATGCATTTATATCGTCAGCAGTCGAAATAACAACAACAACAACAATAATAATAATGAAAGATAACATTAATATGAACCCACAGCGGCGTCCTGCAGCAGGTCCTCCAGCCGCGTCACCGTGACGTTCCGCTCACACGTGTACTTCCTCTTCATCGTGTCCTGCATCTTTTTAAGCCGCTCCTCTGCCTCCTTCACGTCGGCGAAAAACTGAGAGAGAAGAAAACCACATTCCAGATTCCCCGACACACTGGTCGCCTGAAGACTAAGAGAGCCACGGGGTCAGCGGACGCACCTGGAAGTGGGCGGTGTTTTCCTTCAGGTGGGTTTCGATGCAGCAGCACAGCTGCAGGATCCAGCTCCACTGAGTCTGCAGCGCTCCAGTAAAAGCCTGACGAGGGAAGAGGAGCAGAGCGGGCCGATGAAGAGGAGAGTACGGGCTGCGTCGGAGCAGTGAGACATTAACGGTCCTGATCACGTTTCTACCTCCACAGTCTGCTTGGCAGGGTGTCCGTCTCTCAGCAGCTTGTCTCCTGAGGTCTGGACCGTGTTCACCTTCTTCTCCCTGAGCTCCAGCTCCCTCATCAAACCCTGATCACAACAACAACAACAACAACAACAAACAGCTGTTACACACCACAATCGTGTCGCTGTCGTGAGAAAACCACCATCGCCACCGTCTCTGTACCGAGTAGTTATCCTTCTTGGACACCATGTTGCTGTTGCGGTCGCTCCAGTCGTAGTTGACCTCCTCCTCCTCCTTCTCATTCAGCCACATCAGCTCTTTGGTCGCCGCGACGACGAAGGCGTGCAGCTGGTCCAGGTAGCGCAGGCGGGCCTTCGAGGCGTTCTGCAGCGAAACACGCGACCACGGCCAATAAGAGTCGGTCCGTCTGCAACGGGAAGGGTTAGTTCACTGTAACTCACCAGGAGCTTCCCGTACTGCAGCTCCAGTTTTCCCAGGTACTCGCGGTACGCCGCCTTACTGGCCGGAGAGATCTGACTCTGGAGAGAGGGAGAGGTCATAGGTCAGACAGATCCATCTTCTCTGTGAAATTAGTGAATGGATCCAGTCGGTACCTCGTCGGACTTCGCCCTCTCGATCTTGGAGCGGAAGTCCTCCACGGACTGGTGGAGGCCGCGGTGGCTGCCGAGCTGCGACTCCACCGTGGGCAGGTCGGATCCCCACTCGCCGTCGTCCACGCGCCGCTGGTTCTCCTCCACCCAGCCCAGCAGGTCCTGGATGTAGCGGAGGGTGACTTCGTCCAGCTCGGGCCGCACCCTCATGGGGGCCTGCTGCAGGACCTGGGCCGTGTGGATCTGGGTCATGGGGATCTGGGTCATGGGGATCTGGGTGATGGTCACGCCAGACTTGAGGCGCAGGTTGTACTCGCTGCGGAGGTTCACCAGGCGCTCGTGGAGACGGTACACTCTGGAATGGAGACTTAGAGTCAGCGCTGCAGAGAACAGCGGTTCTACTTGTTTAGTTGTTTAAATGAACTCATTTCGTCGGGAGTCTGTCTCCTGATCACCTGCGATACATCTGCTCGGCTTGCAGGTGGCGGCCATCTTTCAGCAGCTGGACGTCGTTGAAGAGGAAGCGAATCATTCCCTCCGCCTTCTCAAGATCCGCCTCCATCTCTGCGACGTGCTGAGCAGGTTTCCCCGAGCTCATCATCCTCACGTCCTGCAGCACACACACACGAACACACACATCGTGTTACAGCGCTGCGTGTGGCCACAGTCATTTCTGTCGCACTTGGTGTGTTTGTGTCTCACCGTCTGCAGCAGCGTCTCCACCTGGTTGAGCTGCTCCTCACACACCCCCGACTCCATCTGGACCTTGCTGACGACCCTCTGCAGCCGCTCCAGCCTGCAGCGAGAAGAGGGAGGGAGGGAGGAGGGGGTGGAGGTCAGAGGTCAAACGTCTTTAAACACAGTAAAGCACCCGAGAGGTTTCTGTTGCTTTGCCGCTCTGAGGAGATTAACTGAAGTAAAAACCACCGCAAGTTGAACTGACAGATTTAATTCAAACACTCACTCCGTCCTTTGGCGGGAAAAAAACTTATAATCGTATCCCTGCTGCATGAAAGCCATGATGCTGCTCTGTGTGCGTGCACTGTCCAGGTTCAGGAGAAAGTTTTTGAAACAAAACTTTCCCAAATGTTTTAAGAGCCAAATTTAAAAAAAGCTACGCCCCACCTACCATGTGATTAAATAAAAAAAAAAAGAAGAGCACATCGCTGACGATCAAATGACCGTGTTATTGGGATACTGTTGCCATGGCAACACCCCGTTTGTCTTCTTTCCGCCCCACAAAGCCGGCCCAGTGTGGCCCGACCAGTGGGGATGAGTCATCCTCATGGTCACACAGCCAGAGAGGCTTTCTTCACAAGTCTTGTGGTTTTCTGAAATTTAGAAAACCATGTGACGAGCTTCCCTTGGTGTCTGACTCACCTCTCAAACTCTGTCCGGAGGAGACGCTCTCGCTCTAGAATGGCGACGTGCAGACGGCCCCACTCCTTCTCCACGTCGAAGGGGTGGTAGTTCGGCGGCACCTTGACGTGTCCGGCGTGGACGGCTCCCTGAGGAGGGTTCATTCATTCGAATTAGAAAACAGATCTCGAGTAAAAACTATAAACAATTAAAATGGGTTCAGCCTGAATTTTTCTCTTGATTCTTGACTTTTTTTTTCACTCCGTCCAGACTTGTGCTATTTTTCATGTTGGTAAAGAATCTTGGCTCCGCTCCTGGGGGACTGTATAAATAAATGAGAGCCGACTTGGCGCCCTCTCAAATGACAGATCATCAGATTTCAGACATGTGGGCGTGTTCCACCTGACATGAAAACAAGGGCGTGAGGATCCCAAGTTTAAATTCCCAGACTTTGACAGCAATCCAACAAACGCATGGCTGCGAAACAGAGTTTGTCAAACGTGTGTCTCTGATTCAAAGAAAAGCTTCGAGGTCGATTACCAAAGTGAGTGTGGAACTGCTCCCGGTTATATTTAATGCCTCCAGTTCTCAGTCCATATTTCTTTCTGACACATCGTGTGAACAGTCCTGATTCATGAGGGCTCACCTCAAAAGACTTGAAGATGTGTTTGGAGCGGTTCTTGTCCGCCTCCTTCGCCGGAAGTTCGGTTTCCTTGAACTTCAGGAACTGACGCCACAGGACCTGCGGATCAGAAAAGAGACGGGTCCGCCTCCTGACTGCTGATTCTGTTTTTTCTTTTCTTTTCTTTTGCCCCCTTTTCTGAGGCGCTCACCTCGATCTCCTCGTAGCTGTTGGGGAACTTCCTCTCCTCGAAGACGAGGATGTGGTGTCTGATCCACTGCAGCAGCACGGTGACGACCTCGTAGTACTCCTGCCAGCGCAGCTCCAGCTCCTGAGGAGACAAACGCGACAAGTCACATTTATCGACAAACGTCTCCAAACAAGGGCATCTGCAAAACGACCCAGCCGAGTATTTTAGCTCACGTTGGCTTTAACGCCGTCCTGGACGTCGGGCACCCTGGGCATGACGTCATACAGCGAGGAGACATACGTGATGAGGGACTTCTCATCTGGATGAGGCACATCCACATCTGGAAAGAGAGGGAAATCATTAAGTTTAGTTTGCTGATATGATTCTTTGCCATAACCTTCCATAGTGACCGTCAGCGGTTGTTTTTGTTTTATGCGAATAAATCACAAGCCGAAAGGCTCCCTGAATCATCTCTTGTTGTTCGACCGCTCTCACCCTCGGGGTCCAGCAGCCTGGTGACGCCCAGCTCTCGCTCCGCCACGCTGAAGGCCTGCTCCAGATTCTCCTGGTTGCTCTGGCGGTAAACTTGATCCATGTCGATGAGCGTGGGCCTGCGGACACAATCCAGAGGAGTCAGAGGAGAAACAGGTCGTGAATCACCGCCGAGAAGCAATAACTCATTCATTATCTTTTTGACTTCTCGAGGTTTTTTTTTTTTTTTTTATGACCTGAGGTTTGAGAGCTGACAGGTTTGAAACGCTCGCTCACATATTTTAGGTTTTTTGCTGCTGGAGGCAAGTTGTTCATGGGACGTCTCCACTAATACCAGAGAGGACAAGAAAAAATACTGAGTCCTCACTCAGAGAGAAGAGGAAAATTCCCCAACCTTTTTAAACACAGAACCAAAACCACGACTTTGCTTTAAGGACGGTTACATGTGAACACGTGTCATTAACAGGATTAAAACGTCGCCGTACACTTCCACCACCCTCTGGATGTAGTATTCTTTGTACGGCTGCGCTGGCTGTCTGTCCACGTAGGACGCCTGCCCGTGGGACAGTCTGTCCCGGCTCAGGTGGAAGACGTGAGGCTCCGGTCCCGCCTCCTGCTCCTCGGCGTGGGACCCTCGACTGGAGCGGGCCCCGAAGCTGTGGGAGCTTTCAGCCGGGATGTCCTCGCACAGCATGACCACCCTGTCCTCCAGGTCGCTGACGGAGCCCGCCGTGCTGCTGGACGTGCTGTTCAGCCGCCGCTTGGAGTGGAACCTTCGCTTCAGCTTCAGCATGGTCGCAGTGGTCACGTTACAAACCGCAGATCAGGTTTCCAGGTCGTTACTTGGCAGACGCTGAAGTTATAAAACCATCGGAGGGTCGGAAGGTCATCGTGACGTCACCCTTGAGGTAAAATTAAAAGTCCTCTTCAGCCAGAAGCCTGCGTGAGTCCTGCAGCTCGCCGCATGTCCTCCTCCCTCCGCCGAGAAAGAATCTGTGGACGGCGTACCTGCGCTCTGCTGCGACCTGCCGCGCCTCCAGGGAAGCCTCTCCTCTGACAGAGTGCTACACCCACACGGTGCGAGGAAACGCCCCGGCCTCCCACAAGCAGCCGCTCAGCACCGAGGCTCTGTGGCGTGTGCCGAGCGCTGCTGCAGGGGAGGTTTTTCTCTGTGCGCACACACACACACTAACATTACGAGAGGTACTCCACCCTAAATATAACGACTCGGAGGCAGCCGCCTCCTCTCGGGCGGCTCCTGAAGTTTGGCTCTCCTCACTGGGAGGAACTGAGCTTGGGTTCATGACAGAGAAAAACGCTTTTTACTTTTCAAACCGTCGTCTGTAAACAGATCCTCCCTCACCTCAGTGTGTGTGTGTGAGACTCTCACCTGTGTTTGTGTATGATGGCGTTGAAGAGCTTCCCGTCCCTCCAGCTGGTGGTGAAGTTGTCGCAGCGCAGGCCCTGGTATCCCTCCACCATCCTCTGGGACCACAGCAGCAGCTTCTCTTTGGCCGTCATGTCGTCCGACTGGCCGTTCACCTGGATGTCCGAGATCTGACGGGGAGGACGGAGCACGTGAGCAAATAACATGGATTCAATCCAGAGGGGAACAACAGAAAATAAGCTGAATTCATCAAATGTAAAACTGTACGTTTATTCAGATGTAGTGTTCACTCACAGTGGCACTTTTCTTTGTATATTTATTCTAATTGTGTTCCTTTCTGCTTCCCCCACTGATTTTTTTCTGGACTTCAGATGAGTCACAGTCAAAACCGCCACTTTTTCCTCGTGAGGAAACCGTCTGTGAGTCACTAAATTACACTGCGCGTTCCGAGCCGAGCCTCGGCTGCTGTGAAGAGATATTGGACTGTGCAGCCCAAGGTCCACGGGCAAATTCCTGCTTCTCTTAAGAGCCGCTAGACTGAGTCACGAGAACCCAGAAACTCTTCTGCGCCACCACAAAACAAACAGCAGATTTTAATCAAATGTCTTTAAGGTGAAGTCTGTCGACACAGAGGTCCTCATGAGGTTTACTGCTTTGATTCTTACAGCTCTTCTTCTGCATGAATCTAGCAGCCAGAGGAACTCGGTGAGTAGGGGGCTGGTGTTTGTTTTGGTCGACTTGCCGTACCAGGCGGGTGGAGCTCGCGGAACGAGGCACGCGATAAAAGAACAAGCAACAATCACAGGAAACCTGAGAAGTGAACCTGCAGACCTGCGAGTGTGTGTTTCAGCTGCAAACCAAACAGCTATTAAATGAAGCCTGGTCTTACAGGGCTCCTACAGCTTAAGGCAAGTTCAGTTCAAGGCTTTCTAAGATCTGATTTTCGAGTCGCGGATGCAACCACCGTGTTCGCATCACGTGATCACATTTTTTAAGACCAGATTTAATTAAATCGACATGCATGGGTTGAAGGTGAGTCATAGCGCCACCTGGTGTTTCACACTATAACTCACTTCGACCTTCCTCTCCTCATCCTCCATGATGTTTGATGAATTCAATCGTCGTCTACCGGGACATGTAAAAGCTGCGTTATCATTTAACCGCCCCGCGTTCTGAGTGTGGGTCTGATGATGAGTCACAGCAGAACTAATCATTTCTGCAGGAAAGGGTGGAGGAGGGAAAACAGGCGACATTTGTTCCTTCTGCTTTTTTACTCAAAGAAGGGAAACCCCGGCGCCTCACTGTGGACGTGGGCAAAGCGTGAGTCAGAAGCCCAGTGGAAAACGGGCCTCCGCCCAGAGCTGAGAGGCTCCCAGCACGTTGTTTCCACCAGTCACCTGCGGATAAGCGAACCAGCGAGCTGCACCTGCAGGAGCCCAGAGGAAACCACCCATTGTTTGTGCCAACACAAAGAGATTACGGGTTTAAGATGCCTGGCAGATCTACAGGGACGTTCTTTGGTCTCATTAGTGACGCAGCAACAAAGGAACATTTATTCCAGGTCCAAAATCAAACTGCAGAGAAGCTGAAAAATAAAAGAGACCTCGTCCGGGGCTGAGCTGTCCCAGCGTTCTCGTGGGAATCACTGAGTCACACCGAGGGATGAGTAAAACTGTCCATAACCATCATAATAATTACAGCATCAAAGGAGCATCGTGTCCTCCCACATGTTTTCCCAAAAATCTACAGAACCATCTCCCGAGCGGAAATCCAGCTCATCAGAAACACCCGCTGACGAACGCTCCCCCCGGATTGTTTATGCTGGAGCACGACGAGTTTGTAAGTTTAGATTTTGAGCTTCACAGAGGAAACGGGCGGACGTGAGACTCGTTTCAAAAAGCTGAATGGAAGTCTCTCCTCTGTGTTTAGTCTCTGCGCAGCAGCCAAGGTATTTGTGTATGAGAGTGCAGCCAAACGTCCAGCGCGGCCCCGTTTGGAAAATGACTGGCAGCGGGACTCCGCTGAGTCAACGTGAGGCCGGTGATTAAAGCACTTTGACGTTCATCAGCGCTGCAGAAACTAACTGATCACAACCAAAACCCGGAAAACAGTGCCAGCTGTTTCCATCAGGCCTCAGCCCCTGAATGCATTTTAATCACAGGTCTAATGTTGTTTTGTCGATTAGGAGTAAAAATACAGACGTATTGGCTGATGTGCAATTAAAAAAACATCAATTGAAATAAATCGGGGTCAGGGCTTGACCTGTGAGAGTGTTGTATTACCTGGAAGTGGAGGATGATGGTCCATATCAGACCCAGGGTCAGCTTGGGGTTCCCGTCTGCGATGTCATCGTTCCTGATGTTGACCAGTTTGACCTGCAGGAGCGTGAGCAGCACAGGGAAGTCGTTAAGTCGGTTTCAGTCTCGGGTTCTGTTCTCATCAGTGAACTCTTCACCGACCTGTCTGTGTTTGAGGAAGTCCAGAGCGATCTGAACGTTCTGCAGCTTGTGGAAACGCATCCGTCCTTTCTCCCGCGGCTACGAGAGACGAGAGGACACCAAACATCAGCCCCCCCGGCCCTTCCCCCCGGGGCCGGGAGGGAGGGGGGACCCCAAAAGGGGGGGGGGGGGGGGGGGGGGGGGGGCGCAAAGTGTTAGGGCTCCAGAGCGAGCAGAGAGGACGAGGTGTTTTCAGAGTCCTGCTGGACACACAGGCTTCGGCGCTCAAGACAAAAGACGGCGGCAAAATTTGAAGCGTGATTCAAATCGTGCGTGGCTGTGATCGAAGCGTTGAGCCTCAGGAGAGCCAGAGGTGCAGCGGAGACCCAGCCAGGACGTGAAAGCATGAGGATGGATGAGAACTGACTGAGGGATCGTCAGGGGCATGGACGGCGTCTCAAACCGGCTGAGACATGCAGCGGAGCTCTCAGCCGCTCTCAAGCTTTTGGTTTGGAACAGTTAGCAGCTTTTTCCTTCTAGACAACAGTGTTACAGGGCCACGCCCAGGGACTGTGCACGTTTTACATCAACAGCTAACGACTCGTTCAAGATAAACTTTAGAAAGTGCATGTTTCCTGATCGGGGGATGAGCATTTTGAATTCATCGCGTACTCCGGTGATTTGGAGCCCAGATAAAATGGAAGGACAATGACACAGTCAAAACGGGGAGCGTGACACAGTCATCATGCACAACCCGGCAGCCACCTGGGGTGGTGACGCATGCCCCGCCCCCGAGGAGGCGGCCAGCCACGGTCCAGGCGCCACTCACCAACCGCACGTTCCTCACAACGTCACGTTCCCTCGGCTACAACAGCGAGAGCATCGCAAGAGAGGAAGGCAGAGGCACAGGGGGGGGACATGTCAGGGCAGAGGTCAGCAAACAGGAATTACAGAAAGGAAAGAACCAGGGGTCAAACAGGTCACAGGCTCCGAACGGTTACGAGATGGAAGCAAATAATGGAAATTAGTGTTTTAAGGCGCCACAAAGACCAGCGCTGAGGTAAGGAAAGGAAAAGAGCGCATGACCTCAGCACGTCCTGGAGAATTCAACAACATGCACGAGAGGACAGGACCAGCAGGACAGTGTCCGACTACACGCTGAGCAGGTGGGACAAACACAGAGTAAGACAGGTTTGGACAGGACGCCGGGGCGCGGCTCGTCCACGGGTCGAAGGTCAGGGAAGCTCACCAGTGTCTCTCCGGAGAGAACCTCCAGCAGGGAGATGAGGTTGTGTCCATCTCTGAGGTCCTCGTACAGGTCGGTGACGTGTCTCTGGGCCTGGACGGACGAGACAGAGGAGAGAGAGGAAGGTTGGAATGGACTCACTCGCTCGTCCTATCGTGACATCATCAGCGTCCGCTTTTGTATTTGCACACAAATACAAACAGTTCCCGATCTCAGCGAGAAACTGCACAGCAGCACGATGAGCAAATAAAGATGGAGGACACAGCAGCTCCCCGGACGCCTCCGCCATGTTAGTGGACGGGGCGTGGACCAAACACAAAGACGCTCAACACTCCTGTACTTCTGCAGCCTGCGTCACTGCTGTATGCTTGTAGCATTTGCGGCACTGTTTGTCAGAAATGAATGAAAGCACAGCAGACACGTTTCTCACAGCAGTTAGACTGGAAAAGAAATAAAAAACGAAAGAGGGTTTGAATGTCACGTCACATGCAGGACGAAGTGAACGCGTGTCCACGCAGCACTCTGCTCACAGACAGACACCTACCTCTGCCTTCCAGTGCTGGTGGACGGGTGAAGGATGGAAAGAGGAAACAGACTCATGTGAGCAGATGCGAAAGAGCGGGGACAGAACAGAGGGACAGAAGGAAAACACGCTGGTTTACAGATGTTACACAAATTCATCTTTAAAAGACAAACACTAGTTCTGCAGCCTTGGACACATGGCGGTTCAGTCAAACACAGACGGACTGTCCCAGTTTATGGGATTATTTCTTCAAACTGGACTAAAACCTTTGATGAACCCAGGGGTTCGACTACTGTTCCTGACGCTCTGGAGCCCAGATGTGAAACCAGAGCGCGGCCGGCCCACAGTGAGAGCAGGTGTTGGCGAGTCCCGCCCCCTGAAAGTTTATATAAACAGCCTGCGTGGGCGTTTCTGCGTGACGAACGGGACTGACTGATGGGTTTTTTTTTTCACCTTCGTCAGATGCAGGAAATTCAAATCAGATAGTGTTGAGACGCCTGTTTCGCGACGCAGACGTCGGCGAGTAATTTCATCTGCTGGGACCAGATGGGATTTAGAACAAGCCGCTGGAATTCGGCTAGAACTGAAAAAGCTTCAGGATCAGTTCAGGACATCTGGAGTTTCTATTCTGAAGTATGCCCCAAAATTAAACAAAGCAAATGTTATATCATCGTGTCTGGGTTACACAACCGAGCCGAGTGAGAAAGTGCGAGTGCAGAAGGAGCTGGTTCTGACCTTCACCAGGTGTTTGTTGACCCATTTAGTGAAGGTCTTCTTCTGAACCCGGTCCCGTTCATCTGGGGAAAGACAAAGACAGGGAACATGAATAATGGGTATTTCAGCAAATATGAGAGGATGAAAGCAGAAAAGCTCAATCTCGTAGTTTGTGAGATTAAAACATCCAAAAAGCCGTTTGGTAAAAAGCTTCCCCAGATTTCATACGGGCTCATAAAGTCTGGTTTATGACTGTAAAGTGCTGAAGATGCAGCTCCTGACTCAGGAGGGAACCTGTCCGTCAAAACTAGAACAGAAACATGTCGTACATGTCGGAGGAAACCCAGTAAATAACCTGAGACGGGGACGTGTCCTGTCCTGCAGTGGGTCTGATTCCACAGGCTGATTGTTTACAGTCACTACACTCAGACTTGTTATCAACAACATTTGTGTGAATCGTGAAAGTTCTCTGCAGCTGTGGACGAAGGTTTGAGATGAGGCGACATGTATCAGGTGTCCTGAGGAACGAGGCTGCGACTTCAGTTCATGTTTTTAAAAAGGTCTTTTTGAAGTGAACGTTCAGATTGTCTGCAGCGTCGACCAATAAAAAGAGGAACATGTGTGACACGCGGAGGGGTGTGGTCCGTTTGATTAAAGGGAGGCAGAAGACAACCACAGACAAAAATGTCTTCAGTGCAAGTGGAAACCTTAAATATATTTTTCTCCTGATTAAAAAAAAAAACAGTCAGAGCAAAAACCAACAAACAGACTTTAATCTATTGGAGAAGAAACCGATGCACAAACTGAACTTGACACCAGGACAAACGCTCCCCATGGAGCTCTGAGACAAAGCGAACGCTCTACCTTTCCTGTGATCCATGGCCCTGAGCATCCCCTGGTAGTACGAGTCGTCTAAGAACACCCCGTCGCTGCTCACGCTGTCGGAGGAGTAGTTCCTGAACCTGGGCTCCATCGTCACGCTGCCGTCAGCTCAACAGTGATCACAATCAGAAGCCCAAACCAGCCCGAGCAGGTCCAGGGGCCACGGCGTCTCCTGTATCTGTCCCTGTTCTCCCGAGCTCTGCAGCCGAGGAGCCTGCCGTTACTGGGGTGTGTCGCACACACATCTTCCTCCCTTTCTTTTTTTTTTCCCCTGACGTTCACTTTCACCCGCTCTTGCAAAACGCCTGCCTGCGGGCAACGTCAATGTCAGAGGCTGTCAATCAGCAGAGGGAGGGGCTCTGGTATGCAGCAGCAGAGCGAAGACCCTCAGAGAGGGAACATCCGAATGTGGGGACATTACGTTCCATTCACCTCTGTCTCTAACACTGTCATTATCATGATTAGATGTTTATTTTTAGTCCCTGTGGTTTTGATGAGCAGCCGAGAGAATCTTTAAATTACATTTAATCTCAATTTTCCAACTTTATGTTTGCTTGACAAATAACAAATCCTGCAATTCACTTCAAATGTGAATGCAATGCTTTCCTCAAAACACCAAATTCCTTTTTAGAAATATAAAGACGCCCACTCACACCCACATTGTGCGGTCTGAGGCTGGACGACTGGACCGGCGTCTCAGTGGAGGACGTCCAGGAACCACGAGAAACATCACATCAGGACGTGGAGGGGTTCGACAAAAACAACGGCACAAACAAAGACAAAGGAAACAGCACCAAACAGAGTTTTAATGGAGTAACCACACAGAGCAGCCATTGTGGCTCAGTGGACGCAGACAACAGTGATCGCTGCGTGCACGAGGGCCCCGAGCAAAGCAGGATTCTTACATGTGTATTATTTTCCCACTGCAATAAATACACTTACGAGATGTTCTGCAAAAACATCTCAGACTAAATCCAAACAGGCTTTGCTCTGTTTTGGCTACAGATGTGCAGGGGCTCTGATCTCGCACCTCCACGCTAACACACACACACACACACACACACACACACACACACACACACACACACACACACACGAGGCAGCTGAATACCTGCACCACCTTTCAACCCTGGGAGCATCAGTGTTCTGACATCACTGACATCAGACTGTAAAGGAGGGATGTTTGGGATGCCAGCAGAGGGAGGGGGCTTGTCAGGGCTTGAGAAATGGAAGCTCACCTACATCAGACTTCCACCCTGCAGGCTGCACATAAACCCAATATGAATCCCTGGAATTTAAAATATATACATGTGTGACAGAGAAGTGACAAGTGCAGCAGTGATTTGTTGGAGCCTTTAAAACCAGATTTTTGCAGAATCTTGCATGCATTTTTACGACAGAGGAGATTTGCGCGTCTCTGGCTTTGCTGTGATGTCCCAAAACTAAAACCCTAAATCTGCTCTCATGAGTCCATCAAACATGGTTAAATCAGTTTGGAAAGGCACAAAGTGAAACAAGCATTAGGTTCTTTAAAAGAAAGAAAAAGCCCTTTGAACCGCGATCAGGAAAACAGAAGTGTTGTGAAGGTACTTCTCCTTTCTCTGCGGCTGATAACACCTGAGGGAGATTTTACGATGACAGCAAAACATGCTCGTCTATGCATTCCTGCTCAAGGTGCGCCACAGGGGTGGGTGGGGTGGGTGGGGAGGGCACATTTTCTGCGATAACACCCCGCCAGCCCCAGTAGTGTCAGCGTGCATCTGCACAAGAGACGACACGCAGCGTCAGCCACTCTGACGACAGGAAGTCATCTGGTCCACAGGTCCTGATGGGATTTACGACGGAGGCAGTAGGGAAGGAGTGATGGATGGTTCAGGGAGGGAACTTTGCCATGGCGAGGAATGGCCAAGACCCCCGCCCCCGCAGGGCATTGTGGGGCAGATCTCGCCTGAAGCTGGCAGCTGGGGGGGGGGGGGGGGGGGGGGGGGGGGGGGGGGGGGGGGGGGGGGGGGGCAGAACCGCACGCGCCAAGAAGACTAAGATCTGCCTGTTGTTATCACTGCGCGTGAGAGGAGATGGAAAATAAGCTCAAGTCTTCTCCAACAACAACAACTCCAACAACAACAACAACTGAAGGATTCATGGGGCGATGCTGCCATTTGAAGTTGCCTCTTCAAGTAGCCCACATCAGACCCTCCCTCCATAATTAAAAGGAACGCATGACTCCATCTTTCTTTCACAATACGAAAATCATTTTCAGGCAGCGTTCAAACAAAGCAGCACATAACCAGCCCCACGCGGTGTTCACAGGCCCCTGATTAAGAAAATATGACCCTGGATATTTGCTGGATTTATGACGAGCAGATGCACCCAGAGCAATTACATAAAGAGAACTCGTTTGTCTCCCTCTACCGGTGGAAAGGTCTCAGTGCAGGAGAAAGGCCTTGAGTTTATGATCCAGTTCATCGTTCAACCAGTAGCAAGAAGTTCTGGTCTGTAATCAGAGATCAGGCTACTGTGAGGAGACTCCAGGGTCCGTCTGGGCCCTCTCTGTTTACACATGAGTCACTGCTGGTTTGGGGAAGAAAAGTTACTTGTGAGAGTGGTTGCTATGACAGCAAAAACAGTGAGAAGCTGCCAGATGCCAGAAAAGCAGCTCTGGCCTCAAAGCTCCAGAGGAATCTACAACAAGATTCCGCCCAGCACTCAGACCCGGATCTGAGGAGTCAGACAAAGCTCGTCAAACAAAGAATGTGTTTACTTTCCCCCGGCAGCTTCAGTTTGAGTCAGAGGAGAAACACTTCATTAGTTCCTCCTCATTTGATCAGCAGACAAAAACCTTTATGTTGCTTTTCATTATCAACTCAGCTGATAATTAACTTTAAAAAAAGAAAAAATCATTAATGTATGTATGATGAGCATACAAAAATCTGCTGACATATCGGCTAACACATTTAAGCAATTGGTTTCTGCCAGAAAATGTGCAGACATTGCAGAAAGATGTATTTAAACAATTCAATAATCTGGAAAGTTTTTACAGAATTAATTATTAAATCATCTCTGGTCTATGTAATTATTATTTAATCTTTTAATTTTTTATTTAATCTAATTTTGTTACAAAAGTCGCATCACAGGGGGAAAAAAGGGAAACGGTCCATGAAGGATTTCGGTTATAAAAAGTCATTGTTTCTTCATTTTCTGGCGTCACATTAAATTAGTATCCAGGCAGCTTTAAATAATTAGTTTCACAAATGATTATCGCTGATCCACAGACGTTGAATTCTATAAAAGTCTGATGACAGTGATAATTAAACTTGGCGGGTGGACGCCCACTCCTCTGATGGAGGAGTTGAAACGGTTAACACCGTCACCACCGTCAGCCCCTCCCCTCCCCAGCCCTCCCCAGCCTCCTCCTGTTACTGGGAGATGGACTCGGCTGCTGAGCGCTCGGACCTACCTGCGCAGCACATGCGGCTGTACAGATGCGCACCCACTTCCCCGCAGCTCATCTCGTGGATGTAGTTGAACCGTCGGTACTGCATCTCCCAGTCCGAGCCTCCGCCCCAGGCCGGAGCGGCGGCGGCGGCGGCGGCGGCGGCGAAGTGCGTGTTCCGCTCCACTCCGGCCATCCCGCTGTGCGTTTGTGCCGCGCGTAAAAGGCACGGCGCGTCGGCGCCGTCTGGAAAACGCCCCCTGGACTCGCGTGTTTCGCGTGTGAGGAACCAGCCCTCGAAAACTTTCCCCTCTTCTCTATCCGTGCCGCATGGAGGGGGAGAAAAAACCCGGGCCCGTGTCAGATTGCAGACAGTTTGTCCCAAGCCCAGCCCCCTTTTGTTTTGCCCGGTGCGGAGCCGCCGCTGCCGCTGCGTCCCCCGCGCGTAAAAATGATTTGTGCCATTAAAGCGCACCGGAGAGGGACGTCCCAGAAACACTCACACCGCGGGGGGCATGTGCACAACTTCAGACTGCGCACGCCATGTCGCTATTTTTGCACGAGATGTGCGAGCCTCTCCCAGGATTGCATAACGCCCCCGGCCCGTTAACTGAAAACAGAGCAGCTCCAGTGTGATGAGTGGTTATTACCAGCAGCGAGAGACTGGCTTCTAAACTGTCTCCCAGATCCAGGGAGGAGGCTCATCACCTCCCTCCCACATCCACAGCGGAGACAGGTGGTTCACAACACGTTTGACGTGTTTCGCATTCATGAGCAGGCGCTGGCTCATCTTCAACAGGAACAAACAACAACGTGACAGCTCGAAAGGTTCATGTCACGGCAGTAAATATGGGATCTGGAGGGAGTGGTTTTTATAAACATACCTTGCTCTGAAACACACACACACACACACACACACACAAGGTGTTTCTGTACATTCCCACTCGAAACAGGCCAATTCACAACCACACATAAACCGATTTCACGTCAGAAAAATTCAAATAAATCCAGAGAAGCTGTTTAAGAGGAACTAATGTCCGCACATGTTTTTCATTAACGTCTCAGTTGTTTGTCTTTAACAAAATTATGGAAAAGTACTTTGGGGCCGTCTTTTTCCATTAATATACTCAACTCGTCTTCTGAGCATTTTTCTGCAGAATATGATTATCACAGTGTTGGTGTGCTGGAGGAGAAAGAATCCCCTTGTTCGAATAAAAGAATATTCAGAAAACATGGAAAAAGAAGTTGAAGATAAAATTGATAACGCACTGGACGTTGCTGGTTGAAAGAAACCATTCATCTCCAGAACAGACTCTGATATTTGATCAGGCGACCTTGGTGTCTGTGATTGTGTGTGTTGTGACCATCAGAGGCTCACCACTGGCGTGTTTCATGTTACAGTCATTATCCTGCAGGGCATGCTGGGACACGGTGGGCGTACGGCATTGTTCTTTGTGTTTGACGAGTCCCTGGACAGTGGCATGTTTTTTTTTTTGCCTCACTTTTCAGTTAAAGAGGGGCGGGGGCGGGGGCGGGGGCTCCCTTCGTCAAGGGTGTCATTACTGCCATAGTGAAAGTAAACAGGAAAGTGAGTCACAGCTGTCCTCCGCGTGCCAGGACCCGAACCCAGAGCCCTGCAGCTGGTTGCATGTGGCACATGTGGTTCAGCAGACGCCCCAGCACAGATGCTGCTGCAGACCTGGGTGTGGCTTCCGAAGGGAACTGGTCTTAATGGGCGTTAAGGCAGACACTGTGAAGTCTTGAGCCTAATCTCTTCATGTTTATAGAGAATCACAGTGGCTGTGGTGAAACAGCTCTTCATCAGTGCACCTCCACAGGGACCAGATTCTTTTAAAAGGTCCTGAGGATCTGTGTGAATCCCCCACTCCACATACACACACATCCTCCTCCTCCTCCTCCTTTAGTTTGTTTTGAGCGTCTCCAGGAAACACAGTCCACCGTCCACCAGTGTCGAGTTCACTACCATCAGCCAGACGACATGTGCGGCGCTGCCGTGCTTTTTTTAACCCTGGCTCTGGGTAAAATCACTTTTAACCTACTTCCACGTTCCCACTGTGTCAAAGACACCTTCATGCAGAGCAAACCTGTGGGTGCACGAGTCCAGCAGATGACCATATGGGAGGTTTGTAATGAGCCTGGAATGTAAACAATGACCACACGCCAACGCACGCGATGGCGGCGCCTCCTTCCATCGCATCGTGGAGCCGAAAGGGAACGCCAGCGTGGGCACTGACGGCTGAAAGCAGATCTCCTTTCAAAGGTTGATTATTCACAAAGGGCAGCGATAACATGCAGCTTAGGTTTGCATTGCAGTGTTTGCCTTCCATTTCCCAGTCAAACGAGTCTCACGGTCACATGACCAGAGCTGCAGACGTGCTCAGCAACACAGGTGGGCAAGTTAAATCCGCTCTCTGTGATTTGCAGGAGAAAGTCTTCTGATGACCTGCTGTTGCTCTGAGAGTCACTCAACTTGTCATAAATAACTCAGGCGAAAACCTCTTATCTGCCCAAGGTGTGTCCCCCTCCACTTCCTGGAGACTCTGGCAGAGATAATGGTAGCGAACAGAACCAGTTTCATCTCAGCTAAAGGACACGTCAGGCTGTGTCCACATTTGAAAACACCTCAACTCAGCTACAGACACATGTGACGTGTTCATGTTCCATGCATGTTATAATGTGGCTCCAGGGGAATAAATAGTTTTAGGATGCTTTTGTCTATTGTGGATTTACTGGGTTGCCTGAGTCCATCACGGACAAACAGGTTCCTCCGAGCCAGAGACAAACAAGTGTCCTTTATCTGCAGGTTGACAACCACACACCCTCCTCATTTGCCTCTGGGTGAGTGGCCTGCAGAGGAGTGGCCATGAGACACCACGTGATGAGGAATGTCAACAGAAAAGCCGGCGAGGTGTGTCTGGTGACATTCAAGAGCCGCAGACGCCTGAAGTTTGCCCCTGAGGCTCTTCAGATTCAGCTAATTCTTTTTCCCACTGACAGCGCGTGAATGGTTCGTAAACTTTAAAAGCGCGAGGAGGAAACCGGCAGAACAAGCCCATTAACCACACAGGATTAACCCGAGCCCAAGATAACACTCCGATTAGAGACATGAGCTCGTATCGAGTCATCTTAAAGGGCACGGGGACACAAGTCAGGTCTCTGCAGGGACACAAGCTCGGAGGTGGAGCAGAGGAGGTGCAGAGGAGGTGCAGAGGAGGTGCCGAGGTCTGCACTGGAAACCTGTGACGAAGGCAGAAGCCCCTGATAGAGCTCCGGCTCCGACGTCATCCCCCTGCAGTCAGCATTTACAGGGTTAACAGCTACATCTCCATTCCACAGGAAACTGAGACGTGTGAGGGGGGGGAAAGAGGAGGAGGGGGAGCGAGGAAGAGCGAGAAGGAGCGTGCACCACAAAAACATACTCAGGACAAGAGAGACGACGCAAGAGGAGCTGGAGGGAAACTTCTCTCTCCTCCATTCCCCCCCCTCAGTCCTGCTCTTACCTTGCTTCCGGCGCACTCTCCACTGCCACACCGCGATCAAGGTGACAATGTGGCCCGCCACCACCAGGGCCGGGAACGCATTTCCAGGGGGGCTTGCCAGCATCGGGCCTGATTTCAAAGTGGAGAGAGTCCCGGGGCTGAGCCGACAGGTGGGCCGGGCAGGGGAGGGGTCAAAGGTGAAGGGGGAGTGGACGGAGGAGGGGGGGCAGCGCCTAGGGGTGTGGTGTCATCCCGGACCTTTCAACGCGCGCTGCAGCCAAAGCCTTCCGCGACTTCAACGCCAGAGAGACGAGGGAGCGAGCACCCCTCCCTCTCCTCCGCTCTTCGCTGTGACTCAGTGCTCTGGCAGAGGTGGCCAATCTCCCTCCCTGCCTGCCTGCCTCCCTCCCTCCCTCCCTCCCCCTTTTTTCCACTGTACTTTACAATAACTTTCCTTCTCCTCCGCACTTCTCTTTTGTTTAACTTTGCACTTATTTTAAAATTGGGTCTAATTCTCTCTGCACTTTGCCGGGCTGGAACAGGAGTTGTTTCCTCTCCCGGGGCTCCAGTCATTCTACTCGTTTTTGCCTCCACGCTCCTGCTGCCTATCTGCAGGAGTTAATAATATATGAGGCGGTTTGAGCACACACACAAATACACACACTTGGCTCAGGCCCGACAGCAGAACTCCTCGAGACTGCGTCGAACTTTCCAGCCCATTCATTCCATAGGATTTTATTCTGCCCACTGAGTCCCGCTTGCAGTTCTTTTCCATCGTGGTTTTACGATTCAGAGACCGTCCAAGGACGACCCATTCGTCCTCGTTCCAAATGTTTAAACTGAAACCACGACGCCCCCATTTTATTTTCCGCTCACAAAAACCGCCCACTCGCTATCAATTCATTCCCATTATGCAACTTCAGTATGTTTCCCTAAATTGCTTCCATACGCTTGGACAGCACCACCACCAGGGCCTATACGCTTCCCAGAAACACATCTAACCAAGTTTTTTAAATTTTTTTTTTTTTTTTTTTACTACCTACTGTTTCATAATCTCTAAAACACCAAGTTCTTTATTTAACCCTTGAATCACACAGTGGCTTCCAGTTTCCCTCTGGACAGGCCCTGTTATTACAGAGCCCCGAGGGAAATTTCTCCTCTTCAAACCTGTCAATCAGCCAAACAACCACCTCTTAGCTATCGCAGCGCGATCACCTCCGAGCGTTTAACCTCAGCTAAAGCAGTCTGTCTTTTGTCTTCGCTGTCACAGAATAGACTTTGAAGCCCGCCGAACTATAGGTGCAAACATCCACACACACACACCTGCTGACATCACTGTTGAGACATCAAACCCGCGCCACTGCGGGCAAAGTGACGCCGGCTCTGTTGTCACGACATTGTGTCCGAGTCAGAGGATGGTGTTTAGCAGGGCCGGTGTGACTTTCAGACCTATAGCCGTTCAGAAATCTGACACCGGGACCAGTGTCACGATCGCACAGCGATGGCAACGTGATGCCAAACGACAACCTGGCTCCATAAAACAAGCAGAAATAGACACAACCTAGACCTCCAGACACGGCTGGCATGAGACCAGGGTCACTTTATATGCAGAGACCTCCCTGTGGTGCACACAGGCCGGAGACACACCAGGCCAGACAGAGAAAACGATCAATATATCAATCAACACAATATAGCTTCAACATAATGATCGCGATAATCGTCGACCGACGTGGGGAAGAAACAGTTTCTGGACTAAAGGGAAATCGTGACCTGAGGCTGTGGTGATCTCCCATTCACAAGTTTTTATTGTAAAAGAAACTTCTTCTTCCGCTGAAGCCGTCTTCAATGTTACTGTTGCTTTTAATAAAGATGGTGTCAATAAAGATGTTGATGTTAATAAAGACGATGTTCTTAATAAAGACTGAATGTTGTCAATAAAGATGTTGTTGTCAGTACAGCTACTGCCTGAACACAAAGGGGATTTTTTTCCTTTAATCTTAATTGAATTCTTGGTCGTGCCGCCTTGTCATATGACCACTGAACAGTTTCCCAGTTGAGTTTAATGGAAGAACGAATGTAAGTGCCTCCGAAGAGCCGGTAGTTGAAATGAGAAGCAGAAGTCCGCTGGCAGCAGAGAAGAAAGGGGCATTGTGTCTGAGTCGTGTTGCTTTGGAGGGTTGGCAGTTCTCTTTCTGGGCAAAACCTTAAATCATCTGGGTCTGAAAATGTCAAACAAATCCCAGAGGTCTCGGAGGCTGGCAGCTCCGACTGGAGACCGAGCAAGGAGAATGAAGCCAGAGGAGCGCTACAGATGTCTGGAAGACATTCAGGGGAGGAGTCAGCCCACTCCCACTCTCCTCACATGCCATGTGTTTGCTCAATGATTCCCATACTGTGATGCATGCTCCACATACCTACACGTATACCACCCAGATCCACACACACGGTGCAGACGTTAAGTTAAAAAAAAAAAAAACTCTTTGGATTTTAGTTAATTCCTGAATAATAGGAAATATTTCCCTCAGAGTGAAGGTGAGCTGAGATGAGCAGAGGAAGGAATGATTCAAATCCACAGCCAGTGCAGATGCTGGGAGTGGCACTGTCCTCACAGGGCATGCAAAATGAAGAATCTAATACCCACATCCTGTTGTGGCCTCACGAAGTGCACAGAGAGAGAGAGTCAGACTCTAAAATGAGACACTTCTGTAAAAACTGAGCCTACCGTCTGGTCGTCCAGGACAGAAACAGCAGCACAAGTCCATCTCCCCTCAGAGTCTCCAGTACTTTTAGAGAAAACACTAAACTGCCAAGGAGTCAGATCTGACCCCACGACATTGTGTTCAGATCAGATCGGAGGGGCGTGTTGAAAAAGCAGGAAAAAAACTGCGAGAGAGAGAGAGAGAGAGAGAGAGAAAAGCGGAGGCTCGGCTGGGGAGCAACAACACCACAGTGAGTTTGATTTAATTTGCGAGGCTTTCCTCAGTGGAAACTCATCTCATGCGTGGTGGGTTCTGACGAGCGCCACTGGATGGGATCCATGTGCAGGGCTGCAGAAAGTCCCCGGGACACATTCGCGTTTCAGACAGGATTTAGACAAAGAGCGGAAAACATAAATTTTGGCCAAAAAGCTACCATAACAAAGACTGCTCTGTGGAAGCCGTAAAGACAAAAAAAAAAAAAAAAAGACTGAAGCAACTTCTCTGAATCCACAGGATGCGAATCATAAAGCACGACCACTGCAGTGTGTTTGATTTAATCCAAACAAGATGGGACAATCAGCTGGAGCAACTCTATGACTTTATCTGACATCAAAACACTTCTGTACGGGAGAAGCTTCAAACAAATGCTGAGTGCTTCTGTTCAGGCTCAAAACTCAAAACTGTCATGTCTGAAAACTTGAGTCAAACTCACAGCTTTCCCAACATGAGTTTTCACATGAACTGAATCTTCAGACTAAGTTGAATGTCCTCGCGGGTTTGGATATTCCTCAGACAAAATAAACACTTTGACAATGTCACGGTTCTAGATAAGTAAATAACTTGATTCGTGTCCCAATATCTTGTGAGGGGGAGAGTAAGGGGGAGACGTGGGGGAGCCACTCAGGATCCTTCCTCCTGCTCACACCCCCCCCTTTGAGTTATCAGCAGGGAATGTGATCCCAGACCCAGCCGGGCAGCGTGGGTGGGATCTGACACAAGGTCATTAGTGGAGAAGTTATGAACAATAATCTGCTTCACTTCACTTAATCTCTGAACACACAGTCCTGAACATCTGGACTCAATCAGATATGAACTAAAATAGAAAATTCACTTTAAGAGCCTCCAACTCATCATTAACAGCTCCGTCCTGGACCGTTATCTGAGACGCTGCCAGAGAGAGAGACACACCCAAACCTTCCTCATCATCGCTGCTCCGGCTCACCAGAGGAGCCTCGGCGTTAACTTCTTCTGTGCTGACACCTTTTGGTAAGAAGACAGAACTGTTCCAACGACCGCCGCTCCCTACCTTGGCCGTGTTGGATCAAAGCCTCCATGAAGTCTTTGGAATAATTTGCCTCCATCGCAGCTCAACTGGTTTTTCTCGCTGGTGTTCTCTGTGTCATGTATTCAATGTAAATCTGAGCTGTGGGAGACCGGGACGGCTGCTCTGTGTGCGCTGCTGTGGCTTTTCCATTCAAACATAAGTGAGGTCTTTATGTGCATTGCAGGCTGGGCTAAAACACTGGAGGGCAGATGAAAGGTGGCAACATGGTCTGGCCGGCTCGGAGCTTCGCCCTCCTCGTGGAGGCATGGGCAGGAAAAGCTGAGTGTGGCTTAATTGGACTCACATTTCCCGGCCGCTGCTTAGTCACATTTCTGTCCCGACTACGGAAAGTTTCCACTCAGGATGCGTGTTAAGGTTAAACCTGGCACTGATCTTCATCCAGCTGACAGCTGATGTGTGATGGATCTAAATGTGCTGTAACATGGACAATATCTGGGGACTGGGGGCTCGAGAAGCAATATAAATAAGATTTATTTTACCCAGCAGATGGCAGAACTAACTCCACCAGCTATTCAAAAGCAAATATGAACGTATCTACATGTTTTAGCAGTCTATGACAATTAAAGCCAAACATAAAAGATTCCGAAAATAAATGAATTAGATGAATAGGAGCAAAAGGTTGTAAATTACAGCACGCAATGCATCAAAAATGTGAACTGTGGAGTCGAGAATGGTAACGTCAAAGTGGAAGCAACAGAAATTATATTTCAGATGACACAATGCATCTTCCAGCATAAATCACCACATAATTTGCAGCGCCGCAGAAAAGAGCGCCAGCTGTAAGCGAGCTGATGGAGCTCAGAGATGAGCCTGACCGGATCTCTGCAGCCGGAACTGAGATGGACCAGGTCGACCAAACAGATTAAGATCACTATCCTCACCATCCCAGCAGGAATATGATACCAGTATAACTAAGGCTACGTATATGGACCTGAAGGTGTAGTAAAGGACCTCAGAGTGTGTTCGAATTCCACTTGGAAAGAACAAACCCAAAGGTTGGAGCCTGACGGAGAACTGACGCCTCCATCATCTCCCTGCAGCCAACTCCGCAGCCCTTCGATGGAAAAGCCATCGAGTCATTTCTTTCCTTCAGAGAGAAGACAATGTCTCTGTGTTTGAGTCCAGGTTACTAAACCTCAGCTCAACCTGAGCGGCTCTGGAAAGCTGAAGGAGTCAGGGAAGACCACACCCGCTCAGAGGAGGTGAAACTACAAACAGGAGATCTGTAAAGTGCTTTCTCCCTTTGCCTTTAAATGAGCCGCTGACAGCTGCACCCTCGTAACTTCAGCATCAGGATGAATCTCACGCGTGTTCCTCAGATATGGGGAAACATCTGGTGTCACTGTTCGGTTTCCATCAGGCACAGCTGTAATAAGTCAGCCCACATAGAATCACCTCTGGCCTGTTTACTCGTCAACAGGAGGCAGATTCCTTCTCTGGTGGGAGGAACAGCAGGAGGAGGAGGAGGTTGCGGTGACTCCTGCATGTCTAGGCTGAAGGGTATTAAAGTCAATAATTCTTAATTTTTCCCAGTCCGACTGATGAACATGAAGCCAAATGGTCTCGATCGCCACCTGCTGGCTGGCTGCCGGACAGCTCCTGCCTCCTCCATGTTAATGGGTGATCAACTTTCAGTATCTATCTGTATATGGAAACAGACTTGGCTGGAATGGAGGCAAGAGACAGTCGGAGGACATTGAGCAATGGTTCCAACAGAGGCCCTTAACTTTCTTTTTCTGTGACTGAATTGACAGTAAAAACGTTTCACGCGCTGATGGCTCCACCCTTCGTGTTGGAACGATCTCTGCAGATCATTTTTGCGGGAGGCGAGGCTCCGCTGCAGATCATACCAAGAGAACAATGTGCTGCCAGTTCCCTGGTATTTTCATAGCCTGTCATGGTGGGAATCATCGGAATGATCTAGTGCAGCGGTAAGAGAAGATTTACTGGGAATCACAAATCATAAACAGGGCTAAGCTGCCTGTGGAGCGATAAAGTCTTGAGAAATGACTCCTGATAAACTCACATGTGGGAGAACAAAACCTCCCGCAACAAAAGAATCCATTTTCTTTCCCGATATTTATCTTAAAACTTGATATCTGTGTTGGTCCAGAGAAGTAACCTCCATGTGCTCCCCATTACCTGTCCTGTGGCTCCCAATCAAACCGAAACAGCCGCAGCAACGGACTATTGATAGGTTCTATCACCAAAGCACAGGAAGGAGAAAGAAAACAGGATGAACCTGCAGAGGAATCTTTCCACTTTACACTTGAAGCTCCCCTGTGAACATGAGCTGCACCCTCAGCCTTTCACTCTATGTGAATAAAAGACGTTGGGTGTGATGAAAGCTCCTCTCCATGGTGGAGGTGGCAGAGGACGAGGGAATGTGGACAACTCAAGGTGACGGTGGCTGCTGTTAAAACGAACCCATTCAGCCCAGCTGGCAGAGCAAGTGTTCTCCGAACCCCAGGACACTCGTTTATAGACAGTCATTTAAGCTAAAGGGCGACTTTTAAACGACTTCCAAATTGTTTAAATGCAACTTTGCATTTCGGCAAAAGCTCCTGGAGGGAGCAGAGCCTCGACGATACACACATGGTGATCGATTACATTCGAAATGAGGCAGAGGGCTCTTAAGCAACAACTTCTTACCATTTCACAAAAATGAATTTCTCCACCAAGGAGGGACTTAGCCACACAGTCTGACCTGATTCTACTTCAATCTGCAAAACGAATGGTTTTATTCTGGGAATGAGGAAGACTGGTCATAAACCCGATCTTTAAAATAACCTTGGACATAACGAAGCAGAGGGAACAAATCAGTTTCGAAAACACTGTGGACGTACAGTATAAAATCACTGGAACATGAGCCGTCCTGAGCTGAAATGGCCGACACTGTGAGAGGCTAATGGACGCCCGCTGCCCGCTGCCCCCCCCCCGGGGCCCGAGCGCCATGACTTGGCAAAACCCCTGAGCCACTTTACGAGAACACCAGCATCAACAGAATCCTCCTAAAAGAGCGCAGATCTAAGATGGCTGATGTCTGGCTGCACTTAAACCGAATCTGATCAGAGGAGCATCATGTGATTAAGAGGAACTGAACCGTGGCAAGGGAGGAGGAAGACAGAAATAATGGTCACTGTTTGATGGTGACTCATCAGCAACCAACAGGGCGGGGCTGGCCAGGAACGCCTGTAACCATGGTGACGTGACGCACCAGAGAAATATGGGTGCGTGTATTAAACGGCCAGAGCGGCGGTCAGAGGCCATCATCGCTAATGGCAACACACCAAACACAGAGGAGCTTCCTGGAAGTGGGCGTCGCCCTGTGGTTCACCGCCACATAAACACAAACACCTCGGAAACGATTTTATCGCGGGGGATTCAATTCAAGTTCAGATTTGTGCTGATGAACCCCGTGACCCTGACGAAGACCGTGGAGCAGGCAGGACGGAGCGAACACTGAGAGAACCTGAGAGCAGAACATTCCTGAGCCCGACAACATAAACCTGCACACGTTCAACTAATAATCGAATTTTTAGAGAATCTGCACGCACACACACACACACACACCTCCTCACACTTTTCTCACATCCTCACCAGAGGTAACGGCGTTCTGTGATTTTACTGGCAAAGACGGGACTGTTGACAACATGCTGAACATTCCAGTCGACAGCAGATAAACGGAATATGCCGCGGGAGTGGTGCGAGGGTGTTTTAGTGCCGTCTAATAAGTTTCGGGAGGTTTTCTTGGTTCGCTGCAGTTCAGGGTGAGCGAACCTTTGGTTTCTGGGTTTTTGCTTTGCTTTACAGAGATTAAACTCACTAAGCATGTTTCTCTCATGGGACGGACGCTTTAATATATACATTTTAAGCAATATTTTTAAAGTACTCTCATTATTTTGGTAATTATCCGCAAAGTGATCATTTCACGCATGAACCAAGTGAAGCTCCTGAAGAAAAGAAAACACAATGATCTACTGTTCTTGAGACCGACTCTCAGAGAGGAGCGAAACGCTCCTGCTCCTCCGTTATAAACCCAGATGAACGCCCTTCTTTGTGCTCCCATCCTCCCCGGCGTTTGACGGCCGCTCACTTTCTCCACAGAGGCCCGCGGGGGCTTCAGTCAGGCAGCTCCTGTGTTTCAATAATGGCTCATTAACTGCCAGACTTTAAATTACTGTCCCCACAGCCTCTAACTAACTCCCAGCTCAATAGGAAACTTTGTCCCTTTTGAGGACGTCTATCCACCGAGGTGCAACAATAGTGCGTTTGACTGTCGGATGAGCTCGGAGGAAGTCCTGGACGAAAGCCTGGAGCAGCGACAGGTTCAGGAAAGACCCTGAGGTCTGATGTATGTCGGATGCCATTAGCAGAGCCCTATACATCAGCTGCCCCCCTTTTTAGAAACCTGGAGCTGATGGTGTGAAAGAGTTTTAAAACAAAGCTCCAGAAAGACGCCTAAGAGCAGGTCTGTGTTTCTCAGGCGGCGTCTCGCTGGCTGTTGTTGGCTGTTTTGTTTGTGGTGAGGGCTGGCACACAAACAGCCCCTGCAGCTTTTATAACTTCATATAACTCCACGGAGGCTCTGGAAAAGGCACCGGGGCCGAGCGAGGACTTTAAAACTGACAATTACTGACAGAGCTAAATGTCAGTGGGAGGGATTAGAAACGTATAAGAGTACGAATAGTTTTGTTTGCTGGAATATAACCGCTGGCAACCCAGGACAAATATAGTTCACGTTATAAAGAGCACGTGATCCGCCCCTTACAGCCGTCACCTAGCAACAGAATTCAGGATGATAAAGTTATAATTGTCTTTTTTAAATTCCTTTTGCTAGCTGTTCATTTAGGTGCCGCCCCATGAGGATGCAAACCCCTGACCCGGGACACAGCTGAGGACTCTAGTGTCCTCCTGTCAACCAGGGCTTAAAAAGCAGAGGAGCTACAGACGCAGAGACGTAGCCTCGAGCTTGATTCACTGGGCTTCGGATTGAGGTCTGCGTCCGGATGACAAACATCTCAAAGCCTCTAATGCCACAAACAACAACGGCTATTATCAGGACTGTGGCAGATCAAAGGCTGCATTCATTTCAAATCAGGTCAGACACAGAGCGAGTGAGTAACAAGTGCTGGTGTGTGTGTGTGGCTCTGTTGTCTGAGGAAAACCGCTGGATCCACTGAAACCACACGACTGAAGAGAAAGAGAGGAGCAGACCTGGTTCAAACTCAGTCGTTTCTGTTCATGGAGACAAAGTGTGGTGCCGGATGTGTCCGACGTGTGTGACCAAAATCACCCGGGACAGATCTAAACCAAACTCTGCAGACATTTTATTCGGCAGAGGATCTCCAGATGGCACGTCTCACACGCATAAGCCAGGTCTGAACGGGGTCCCTCAGGAGGCGCTCACCCTCTCCCGGGCCGCCGGACGGCGTCCGCTGCACCGGATCACCTCACCCCCCCCACCCACAGCACTGACGGCACCAACAGCCACTTACCTGGAGGGAGAGGAGCACAAGAGAGAGGCAGAAAAACACAGTTAGTGAAGTCCAGTTTGTTCCAGAGGGAACTACACACCATTCAAAACCAGTCTTTAAAATTTAATTGGCAGTAAAAAAAAAAATGGAAAAGAACGGCATTTAAAAAGCTGGTTATACACAAACAAGAATAGCAGCAATTGTTAATACAGCAAACAGCACCAGGGTCATTTGAGAAAATGCCTCCAACTGTTATTTTCTTGATGACCACTGGACCTTTCTGAGCATTCAATAAAATAAATTCATCCCAGAACCTGTGGAAACATCTTTTCTGCCCAGTGGACCTCGTTCAGACTGGACCGCGGTTGCTTTATTACCAGTGCCACCTACTGGCCGCTCCAGGATTGTGACGTTTGTGATCAGAGGAGGGCGAGAGGACGTGTCAGATCACGGAGGCGCTCGCCCTCCTGAATTACAGGAAATCTGAGGTTAATGATATTAGGTGGTCACAGCAAAGAGGCTGCTGGGTGAGGAGATCATGTCCGGACTCGGGCAGCAGCGTGACTGACGGCTAACAGGATTACACCGACTATTACTGACGAATACACAGTGAGAGGCAAACAGACTGAATTATTAACAGCAGACAAAGTCCTCCTCACAGGGACCTCACCTCTTACATCAGGAGGAAGCTGCAGGGACTATCACTGAATCATCTTTTGTCATGTTCTTTTTATACATGACAGGAGATTAAATATTTTTGATTAATTTAATCTTAAAGTCCTGAACCAGAGCTGGAGTCTCTGTGACTCACCGTTAAAACGCACGGGCTGGCAAATTTGATTTTTTTTTTTTTTTTTACACCCTGAAAGACTTATTTATGAAGTTATTAATTATTAACATCTACCTAGACGTGTGCATCTGTTTGAGGGCGAGCGCGCGTTGACTGCAGCTCTCCATCTGGAGCGAATCACGGCCCAGAAACACGAGAGGAATGTGAAGTCATCGACCCGTTCCCGCAGCTCAAGTAGCAGCCGAAGCATCTGCGAGCTACTGGATATTCTCTGCTGCTGCTGCTGGATGGACTGGGAGGGCGACACGGGAGCTGCTCAACTCCCAGTATGAAATATGGATCCAGGATGCGCATCAGCAGCATCCAGCGCGCGCGCGCGCACACACACCAGATGTATGATGACACTGGATATTTACAACTGAGGGCAAACAGAGCCCATAGACATGTACATTTTACAAACCTACATTATGTAAAACACTCACGAGAATTATTTATTATTTTTTAACCATTAACTCCACAGGCTCGGATCTGTGATCAGTTGATCCAGAGAATCCCTCTCCTGGATACGTTGCCGTTGAGCCAGGCAGAGTTCAAACACCCGCTGGTTCACACAAGGTTACAGGCTCTGTCTTCAGTCTCACTTCCTGCAACTTTTTTAGCGTCGGCTTGTTGAGTGTGGTGTCGCACGTGAAGATGAAATATTTATATCCGACGTCAAAAACAATCCATCACAACACTGCTGGAACAGAGAAGGTGAAAATGAAAGCCCCTCTATATATCACTGGTTTCCCATCCTCCTACCAAGTTGTGTAGAACTGAGTTCAGTATATATAAACCAACAGGGGGGCAAACACAACCCCCAGAGTTTCATCATCCATTTCAGCTTTTCCCCAAATCTTCCTAAAAGCTTTTTTTTTCCCCGACGCCTGAAATGAGCTCAACGATCTGGGTCAGGTCCGAACACTCCAGTCAGCATCTCAGGTCAGTGGAGGCTCAGGCCACAGGAGGCGACCAAGTGCCTGCAAACAGCTGACAGGAGCGGACAATGGGATCGGTGGCGTCGAGGCGACGACGGGCGTACCAATGAACCGAGCGAGCACCGGGGTCCAGCACGTTGAGCGGCTCCATTGGGAGCGTTCAGTGAAGCGAGGGACCTATTGTCTCCGTATCCCAGAGGGGAAAAACATTCTCAGGCCTCTGCGAGTGGGCGGGACTCCTTCAGATCCAGCTCCAGGATCATTTAGACGAGTCACCACACTCTGTCCGGGGCCAGAGGAGCCGTTTTTAAAAAGGCGCTCTGAGTCACCCCCCACTGGCCTGTTGGCTCCGCTCTCTGCAGATTTAAGGCTCTCTGTCCTCATAAGTGTTCTTTAATCCTCTGCTCGGTGAGGGTTTGGATGGAGAGCTGAGACAAAGAGAAGGTGAGTGTTAAGTTATTTGCCCTCAGTGGGAGGAGAGGAATCTACAGCAGCCCTGCCTACTGTCACCTGCAGGGCGCAGCACAGGAATAAGTGATGCAGAAGCCTGTCGGGTACAGACTAATTAAGGGAATGCAAATTAAAAACATGCACCCTGCTTAGCCAGTGATTTAAGTGCGCGTGAGAAGCCCAGAGGGTGTTTGAATTAGCAAGAGGAGCTTTTAATAAAAGTGACAATGCAGGTTGGAGGAGTTGCCGAAAATCCTCCGAATAGCTTTATGCTTGAGAAAATGATGTGAATGTCTCATTCAGCAGGACAACTGGGAAAGTGAGGCGGAGGTGCTCGCTGCGGGAGCGGCGTGGTGAGACTCCTTTAAGTGACGACGGTGGGAGGAACAGACTTTGCTGATGTAAACACTAATGTAAGCAAACATGAAAGCACGCTGCAGCCACACACACACACACACACACACACAGACAGACTGATATCCAGGCTCTCTGCGGCCTCGTCCCGTCCCTGGGCAGGGGATGGGCACCTCTTGGCTGGATCCCTGCTGTTACCGCGGTGATGCAGCAGCCGCTCTGCATCTCCCGGCGCAGACGCATTTAATGTTCCGCATGCAGCAGCAGCAGCAGCCTCCCACTGCACCTCATAAAAACACAGCACCTCAGCACAATGGTTCCCCCTGACCCCTGGACACGATGGGAAACAAAAGCTGCTTTCATCCCCCTTATCCACAAAAACACGCCGAGCGAGCGAGCGAGCACCGAGGATTACTGTCCCCCTGCAGCCCTGAAGCCGGAGGAACTTTCTCTTCCGCCTGCACCTACACGGCGAGGGAGGCATTGTGGGAAAACAAGGCGGTCCTGAAAGCATATGGCGGTGCTGACAGGAGAGCGAGGAGGCAGAATCAGAGAGTACCTTTCAGAGAGCTGATCTCGTGCTGGATAGACCTCCCAGGATCCATGCTCACAGTCTGCTGCTGCCCGAGGCTCCGCAAGGTCAGTCTGATGCTAACGTCTCTCTACCAGCAGCCTCCTTCTATCCCTCCCTCCCTCCCTCTCTCACTCACTCTCTCTCTCTCTCAGCTCTGCCACAGGAGTTGGCAGCTCAGTGTTTTTGTTCACTCCCTCTCTCTCTCTCTCTCACTGATCCTGTCAGCAGAGAAACTCAAAGACAGGATACCCACCTCCGACCCCTCCCTGATGTCGAAACGTCTCCTCCTCGTGGTGAATCACAGGGAGGCGCCCGGCCGGCGACGGTCACGCTCCACCGTCATATCACAACAGAGCACGTAGCCAGAGGAGAGCGTGAGGTCACGCAGGTTTCATCTCAAGAGCGACTCGGCATCATGTCCCCATCGACTCCACGGAGACCCACGAAGGCCAGGTCGAGTGTATTTCCGTCCACAGTGAAGACACAGCATGTTGATTTATTCACCCAAACCTCAGCCTGCCTCTAACCCTCGTGCTGTTGTTTCCCAAACCCACAGCGGGGACAATGGCTCTGCGGCCGTTGAATATGTCGCAGTGTAGTGAAAGTGCTTCTTGGAGGCCCTGGTCTGAATAACATGAGATGACAGTCAAGGTTAGTCTAACTGTGACTCAGCACTTTCCTCTGGCCTCCAGTGGCCGCCTGATTCTTCTGTTTTGTCTCAAGTCAGCAGACAGAAAAAGGACAAAGCTGTCGGTGGATATGAATCCATGCAGAGAGGAGACAGACGTGGCCGGGGTCTGTTGACATTTTTAACTATAATAATTATAATGGTTTTATATGAAAACCTGAAATAGTTAAATGCCAGATGCGAACGTTTCAGTTTAGTGTCCAACAGATTAAGGTATATGGCGGTTTGTCCATTTAAAACCATCTATTACAGTTCAATCAAGTTCTCTGCGCTGCAGGTCTGAAATGTTCCACTGATCCATACAGCTGCTTTTTATAACAAGCTTGAATCTTCTGAAATTTCACATTAGAACCGGGACACACAGACACAAATCACGATAACAGGATTTAGAAATGTTCCGAGACACAAAACAAGCTCCCTTTGAGGGGCAAATCGAAAACATGAGAAGTGAATTACAATTAAACAACTGAAGTTAAGTCAGAAATCTGTCAAAAACCAGTCATTGAGCTCATGTGAGCGGAGGCAGGAGCAGCTCCAGCTCCTCTTCTCGGATCCCGAGCAGAAATCGACTGTGTCTCCTCACACGGAGACGCTGAATTCAACACCTCTGACCCCGCACTCGCTCACACGCTGGTCCTCCGTCCTGTGGCTGACCGGGCGGCGGAATAATGAGGTCAGGAGTGAGAAACCAAAGGGAACGGAATCATAACGAGCTGGGTGTGTCACAGCCCTGTGGGCAGAACGGCTTCTCTTCCAATCAATACAGAATCAATGGATTCTGGCGGGAGGGAAGATCAGATCCAGTTTCAGATAAACACTGTGGATCAAAGTCTATTGAATTATTCAAATTTTCCATTTTTATAGGCAGAGAAGCGCCTTTACGCAACGCGGCCTCAAAAACAAATTATTCAACAAAACGTCCCGTTTCCCCTAAATCACGTTCTTTCCGTCCTAATCTAATATTTCTCGTTGTTGTGACTCTCGGAGGAGACGGGTCGTGCTTCGTCTCAGACGCCGTTTAAAATCTTTGTCCCCAGATTTAATGTTTCTTAATCCAATAACGGTCCAAACGTAGAGGCCGGGGGGCTCAGATCATCTCATTAGTGGTCAGTAAACATCAGTAAATGCTGCCGTGGCGATATAACCCACCAGGTTAATGTCTGTGATTCTCACATTGCAGGTTGCACAGCGAGACGTTCAGACTGGCATTAGTGTCACTTATAACAACAGTGATGGAGCCGCGCGTTTGAGCCGAGGCGGCGGATCAATAACATGACGTCACGGCAGCGGAAGAAGCAGCTGCACAGACGGCAGCGTCATTAAAGCTGGGGTTGATGATCTGGACCATTCTCCAGCGGGAGCAGGGACGGGGGACACAGGGGACCAGTGGGCAGACGGTGAGTGAGAAATAAATCGCCCTCTGCTGGTCATTCAAAGGAATAAAAAGGTAATAAACACCTCGACACTGCCTTCACTTTCTGGACCTGGGGCCTACGTCCACTATTCCATCACCACAACAACCACGTTTTATTCCACTGCTGCCAAACCAAACGTATACAACTGCATTATAGATTTCAGAGTTAGACCCTCCTACTCCTCTCGGATCTTTCTGACGGTACGTTCGTTAACGGCGGCTCGTAAAGATCCAGCAGCCTCAGCACTCGGCAGCTCAGAGAGGAGAAATGAATCCCGTGGCGATGACAGGAGACGTTACACATTACACACCAGCTGGCAGGACGCACCTGAAACGTCCCGCCTTGGATAAAACGGAACGAGCAGCTCTGAATCTGCCGTATATAAATAAACCCGGTTTAAAATCTCCGGCCTACACTTGTGAAATGTGTCACTGTGCAAAACCAAACCTTGCGTAACACCTTCAGAATTCCCAGCTCGCCCTGATACACGAGTGAGAAACGCTGCGTGCCGTGATTCACGTTTGAGCCTCGCTGTTACACAACCAGAGAAGCTGCTAAATTTAATCCGACACACGGATATTTTTACACAGGACACGATTCCCAAAAATACCCCAGGTTCTCTCAGAGCCACATAAAGCACTGGGAATGTTGGGGGAAATTGAGTTTCTCTGCTAAATGTCATTACGTGGCATCACGGGCCTCGTGTCCACGCACGCGCGCCGAGCTACGGTGTCAACACTCGGCCTGGGACGCGGCCACGCTCTCATGTCCCTCTTAATCTGAGGTGGAGGACCTGATACACCCCCGCTCCACCCCTCTCAGGGATGTGCTCCTTCCCACCAGTGGAGCTCAGACATTTGGACTGGGACCAGAGCCGTGGAAGGGGCGTTGGGCGGGGGCGCGGGGGGGGGGGGGGGGGGGGGGGGGGGGGGGGGGGTGCAGGGGGTGCACCCTCCCTCTATATTCATTAAAGTGATATCAAACTCCGTGAGCAGTTGTTCCAGCTCATCTGCACATAAACAACAAACCTCAGCTGTCCGCTGCCGAAAATAACCTGTTGCCACGCCCTGTCGGAAAACTGGAACAAAACACACAAAATAAATAACACAGGGATTTGAAACAAGAGACAAACCACTGAAATACTCCTGAATCAAATATTCACTGATGTCATAAATCAAGTGAGAGATTCCCCTGGATTTAGAAACAACCAGCGGAGGCGCCCTCTGCTGGCGAGTCAGAAGAACACAACTTGAAGGCACTTCCACATTGGCTTCACTTTCCATGACTTTAACCGATGATCAAACTACTAACGACTCATTGATTGAATCCCTTTGATCTGGTTGAAGTTTATTTGTGAACAAGAACTGTGTGAGGTTTCCTGCTGCACAGCACACGCCCTCCATCTCTTTGGGTTGTCACAATGGGAAGAGGAGGGAAACCTCCCGTGAGCCAGTCTTGGGACTGTTTACACATTATTCCTCCATGGTTAGCCACTAAATTAGCCGTTCTGGTTGCTCAACACGTCCGGGGTGGTTTGGGAACAGGTAGAACGAACAATGAACCAACAGGAGCGGCTGGTTGGTTTCTGGGGCGGCTTCTCTCCGTCAAACAGAAGACAAGAGGACGTGTCTTGATGACGAACGCCCCGGGAGGCCGCGAGCAGATCCAGGACGCTCAGGACGCCTCTTTGGCCATTTAAGGGACTGACAGATCTACGAGAGGCCGAGGCCCACGGACGAACAGCTCATCAACGAGGAACAAGTCCATTCTGTGGATCAAATGAAAAGCTGAGGGAAAATCTACCAAAGCTACAGGCCCACTGCTCATCCCTCGGTGAGTGGGAGCGTGAGTGGACAAGGTCACTTCTCAAACCCTCCTGAAAAGCCGACTTTGTGCCAACCAGCTCACCGCTGACATTCCTGGCATTTAGTGCAGCTCACTGCGGCGTGCCAGGCCCCGGGTGTTAGCACTGCTGTTCCACATGCCAGCACCGGAGACGGAACTCCGGTCAGGCCTGATCACAGACCGGAGAGGCCTGATGATCGATAAACATCTCGCCTCCAGTCAAACACACACTCACACAGTTATGGAGCAAATGAAGAGCTGGTTGATAGAGCGACGTTTGAGACGTCAGGTGGCATGAAGTGAGTTTGTGTGACATCATCCTCACAGCTCCATCACAAGCACGCCATAATGTGCTGCTGGACAAACTGAACTGGGATCTGTGAACGCTGTGGGAAAGTCAACACTGACATCAGGACGTCACGAAAATAAAAAGGTTTAAAACAGCCTCACAGCTAAAATTAGCGTCATTATTACATTTGTTGTCAGTATTGATTGATTTTATCAGATGTAACAAATTAGCAAGGACGGAACTGAGTGGGAGTGACTCTTCACATCCAGTTTGAGTTGATTCAATTCCCTCTGTAGAATGAATATGTTCCAGTGGGGCAACATAATTAACGTCAGCTGTTCTTGACACTAATCCTCCGCTTGAACTCAAATCCCATCTCAGTTACAACACCTCCACCGGGTCCACCCACTTCAGACTGCGGCTGACTCGCTGGTTCAGGGTCAGAATTTTAGAGCCAAAGCGGTTTCGCACCAGAAACCTGAGCCACGCCGACCACGTCATTTATCCTCAAAGGGGATTTTTTGACTCGGTGAAGGAATGTGGCCTCGTCCGTCGCTGCCAGACGAAAGTGGCATGACCAGCGGACACTGAGCTGGAGCTCTGGAGGAGAGGAATCATGTGAGATGCCTCAACTCGGAGAAATGATCCCGATTACAACGTTCAACAAGTTCAAATTAGCTGATCACAGCTCCTCTAACGTGCAGATCGGCTCTTTCATTTTGAATCAAGGTCAAAACGGTTACATGAATAAATACGACTGGGGGACGAAAGGTTTGGGAACACGTGTGTTAGGCCACATCTGTTTAAACTACAGGACCACGTCCCACGAAGTCTTGCAGGTTCTCTAAAACGATCAGTTAAATTATTGTTAGTCGAAAAAGACTCACTGGAAAAAGTTCCTCCGAACACTGTGGGTCTCACACACACACACACACAGCATGCACTCAGTATGTTTCAGGTGCACGTGTGAACAAACGGAGGTCGTCTGACAGGCTCCTGTGAGGTAGCAGACAGGTGAGAGGACTGGACGGGGCTCAGGCCTGTTGGCAGTGAGCGGTGGGACAGAGGGAAGGCGTGAACATGTGTGGAGATAATAAATGAGCACGTCCTCTGTCACCGAGAGACCCCCGAGACGCACAGGCTGTAAATGACCTCAACCAACTTCCGTCCATTTTTTTTTTTTTTTTTTTTTTTTTTTTTTGTCTCTCACATGTTTTTAGTTACATAAGAAAACCCCCTCGCGATTAAAAACACCATTGTCTCCACGCAGAGGACACGAGACACCTTCAGGGAACAAGTTGTGTCTCTGTATAATAACTCTGTTCATGTCTCAGTGCATTAATTAATTCTCTTCCATGACTGAAACTTTCCTCTGGCAACACACACACACATTTAACTCCAACTGCAGATCAGAGACACGGGAGAAAGAAAACTGCAACTTGAATTTACTATTTATGTTTAAAAGATGAGCTCGTCTCATTTGTATCAAATGGCCATTAACTTGTGAACCAGGCTGAAGTTACACAGAACAGCCCCTCCTGTCTGTGTGCATGTGGGACTCTGTGTGTGCACAAGGTGCGTGCATACCTTCAGGACGATTACTATTTTTGAATTTGAGGTCAAGTTGCATGAAACCGATCTGATGCAGAAGCACTGGAAGTGAAGTGTGGAAGGGGTTTGTCTGCATAACAAACTTGTCGCTTCTCTTTTAGAAGTGAACCCTGTGGATATGCACACACACACACACACGCAAGCACGCACACACACACACACTGGTGACAAAGTGAAACCAGTGACTAACCCTGAAAGAATTCACGCTTCAGGTTAAGATCACCTGAGCGAAGGGTCAGCGGAGCCTGAGACGAGGTCGCCTCGGACCGCTCCCACTGCCGCCAAGCGTCTATAACGATGGAAGCCTCAGAGGTAAATCAGACTCTGTCATGACAGTACTCACTGCAGGCGTTGAGCAACATCATAAACAAGCTAAATGTCACAAGTCCTGCCTTGAGAATAACTTCCAGCCTCCGGAGGCAACTTTGCAGAGAGTATTTTTAAGTTGAGCTGCGTGTTTAACGCAAACAGATGAGTTCAGTTTCTATAAAAACACAGAGATTAACACGGTACCGTTCACACACACAAGTTGGCTCAACTACCAGTGGAAGCTTTTAAAAACAAATTGACTTCGTTTGTACTTCAGCTTCACATCACGGGAAACAGCGGGGGGAAAAAAACTTGAAGCTCCTTTAATCTCCCAGTTGATGTCCAGACTTCACCCCGGAGGCTCAATCATCTAAACCAAACAGCTTCTCGTCAACAAAACCAATTAAAACAAAGAGAAACGGGAAGTCAGAACTTGGCAGGCGTGGACATGGGTGTGGAGCGGGGGGGGCCGGTGCCAGAGGCACAGCGGGGGCGCTGCCCGGCACAGTGACAGGCACAGCGGGTAGCCGCATGGGAAGAAACCAAGAAACCAAGCTGTTCCCATCGAGATCAGGCCAAGTCGACCGAACTGAGGTTCTGAACTGATCCTTATTTTCCTTCTGATCTATTTTTATTTTTTACCCTGCGTCTTGACTCACAGGCACTGGTCAAAATAAGACTCATCAGTCAGTGAGTGAGCGGGAACATCTTCCATCACAGACACGGTCAGGTGCATGTGCATCTTCCTCTAACCCAGGCTCAGGTCCCAGATGTCTCTCTCTCCCTGTCCCTGGCGTCTCTTTCCAAGCTTTCTCTAGAGATCCCTGTCCCGCCCCCCTTGCCTGATGGGATATGTAGTCCCTCCAGCAAGTTCTGGGTCTGACCCTACTGGGCATGCTGGGTAAAACAAGGCAGCCAGGAGGCACAGACAGGCATCACGTGTCCAGACAGCACCAAGCTGCACTTCACACGTGCAAAGTGTGAAGCCGAAGTAAGAGAGCCACGCACAGGCAGACAGATACTGACCCACATATCAGAACTCAGCCCCGAACAATCTGCATCAGTCGGACTCTAATAATAACAACAGAGACCTCAGAGGTCCGACCACCTCTGACCGCACCACCGTGTCTTTTCTTTTCCACCCTTCACTTCCTGTTCCTGCACCTCCCAAGCAGCACATGCATGTGAATCCACATGGAACCAATAAGTCAAAGCAGGTTCAGAACACATGAAGCGCACACGCCCCCCCCCTCCCTCCACACCTCCCGCTCAGACACGCTCAGTCGCAGAAGAGCAGTGGGGCCGTTACCTTTATACTTCTCTCTGACGTTCTCATACGCCTGCACATAGTCCTGCTCCTCTGGCTGCCGCTGACCTGGGGCAAGCATGGACATGGCTGATTCTGAGTCAGGGTCTGGGCACCTTCCCCTCTCTCTTTCTCTCTCTTTCTAACTTTCCACTGGCAGCGTGCTCCCCCCCTCTCTGACTGATAAAAGCCCTCCTGGCTGTCTGTCCACCTATATCCGTCTGTCCCCACCTTCGCCCTCACCCACGTTGAGTCACAGTATTCCCTCTAAAGCTGCGGGTTCGATTCCAGACCACCACCAGCACCACCAGCAGGACCAGCACTCCCCTCCTCTGCTGGAGAAATACCCACACACGCACAGCCGACCCTCCTCTTAAAGGCACAGAGGCCGACATCCAGCACAGAGAGAGAGTCAGACGGAGGCCGAGCAGCACATCTCCCACACACACACTCGCTCGATCAGGCCGACTCCACCCAGACAGAGACACACATGGCCACCTCCGTGAAAAAACAAATGACAGAGCTGTGTGGGGTTATCCGAGTTCCTGCTGCTGCAGAAAACTGGGGCAAGTGTGGATCCTGTGATGTTCGCAGCTCCCTCCTCCCCTCGATCCGAGTCGTATTCCCCGAACGGAATGACGACAGATTTTCACATTTCAGGGCCAGAGGACCACACCTCCTCAGAGCTCGGTCGAATAGCCGAGGCCCGAAGACACAGAGACTCAAACATCTGAAACACAACTTCATGAAATATTCAGAAAACTTTGATCTGCACAGTTTTTCTTTCACAAAAAAAAAAAAAAAAAAAAAAAAAAAGAGGTTGATCCATGTATAAATAATAAACAGCCGCTGTCCCCTCTGCTCTCCTCTGGTTCTGGACCTCTTGACACCATTAAAACCCAAACCTGTGTCTTTCTCCTCAATCTCCGACAATTCGTCTTCTTGAGAGCTGAAGTGTTGTCAATCAGCTCAGAGTCCCTTTGGACAATCTGACAGGTGAGTGAACGTGCACTGAGCTCTTGACACTCCAGGTTCTGAATTAGCAGCAGCTTGTTTCAGTGAGTGTGTTTGTATTGACACTCATCACACAGCTGGCATGGACGTCAGGGATCAAACCACCGATCCTCAGGATTATGGACAGCGAGTACGCATGAGTTAATGCAGCTTTGAAGCATAAACTGTGTATGAAGACTTCCTGCTCCACACGCTCGCAGCTTTAAAAAGGTCACGGCCTGAGCACATTTGTGCGTGTTATCGTTTTCTCACACCGCAGGGAGTTTGTGTTTGCTCAGCAATCAGGGGAATATCTCATGGGCCCAAAACTGCAACTTGCTAAATTTTGAAATGATAAATCTTTCACATGGAAAGTGTGAACATGGATTTCAACACCGAGTCACTTGGAGGGATTAAGCACGTGAAGAATGAAGACGAGCGTTTGTCAGCCAGTGAGAGGGAACCTGGAAGTGATCAGATTTCTGCAGACTCCATCAATCTACAGTATCTCTGAGAGACTGAAATTATACAAAGATTTATTTGGAAAAGTCAGAGCACATGTATTCAGATCAAGTCCCAGTGTTGTCTCGGTGTCGACCACCAGAGGGTGTCTCTCAGCGTTACAGCCCACCCCCTCCCCCCCCCTTCCCCCACCACACTGAACTTCATGTTCTCCGCACCTCCTCCCCTCTCACTGTGTCAGTGTCCTCTCAAACCGGACAGTAATCACTGACACCGTGGCAACAGGCACAACATGAGCATCTTCAATGTGGAGTCCAATGAAACACAATGAGAGGGAGGTCACGCTCCTCTGCACCCTAACCTTGACGCTGTCCCCCAGTGTCCAGCAGTGATTACTACACAAACAACATGAGTGTGATCATCCCTGACACACTGGACCCGTCTCAGATGACAAACGGTCCCGTCTCCATTACAGAAGACACTGCTTCAGCTCAGACCTTGGACGTGTCAAACAGGGATAATGAATCAGGTCGGCGGCGGGATGGCAGCGTTCCAGTGACACAACACGGACCCGCTCGCCTTCACCTCGTATATTTGGCCGGACCCTGGCATCAGGCGTCACCACGGCAACACCGAGCAATAATCAGTCAGATACAGAGATTTGGACCGGTCAGACTGTCCGGCTGCAGCGGAGACAACAACACCAGAGTCACCACTGCAGTACCCCACCCCTTCAAATCAATAGAGACAACCGGCGAGGGGGGTGAGGTCAGTGTTTCTGAACCTGACACCACAGGAAGTGATGTGTCCAGGCAGTGATGGAGCGGCAGCAGAACTAAGAGACGGTCTCAGGCGGATTACAACAACACGCAGCTCGCAATGACAACGACTCCCATGATCCCTTGCTGCTTCACCACAACATACCTGCGATGCGGATGACGGCCCTCTCCGCCGGGTCCAGCACGTCCCCAGAAGCCGACTTGGACCTCTTCATGCGATGATGCTTGGGCAGGTTCCAGGGCAGCGTGTCCCCGCGGGACGGCGAGAAGCTGACGGAGCTCAGGTCACTGGTGCTCTCCTCGGACGCGGCCCGGACCAGAGGCCTCCGCTTGGGCTTGTCCTTCTCCTCCTCCATTGTCTGGAAGAAACGAGAAGAAGAAAATTCAGTGGGAGTCAAACAACAAGTAGCAGCATAGGTCGAAAACTCTCCCTCCTCCATGTTAGCAGATGAGACAGGGGTCAAACTAAAATGTATACATCAAATAAATGTACCTAAAAATGGCCTCTGTCATTTACAGAAATAATAATAATAAATCTAAGTCCAAGTCCTCTTGGAACATCTTGATTAACTTACAAGTTTTTTACAGCAAGGAACATCAACGTTTCCTCTGAAGCAGAGGACAGTGAGTACAGGCTCAGTGCTGTGTGCAGACAACCCGACTCATTCAGCCAGCAGGAGGAGCAGGAGCTGCTGCTACGTCACCACGCTCCTGTCTCCTCTGCTGCTGAGTCACCACCTAGCTCACGGGATGCTCCTCCACAGGGGCGCCGGCTGCGTCGCCACCGCCTCTCTGATTGGACGGCAGCCGACAGGACCTGAGTCCCAGGAGGCGCGTGCACGGCGCACCGGCTCCAGTTCACATTCAGGTTAGGATGGAGCCGAATGCAGCTGCTTCCATTTGCGACTGCAGCGCTGCAGCAGCGTCATGTTCATAAATCATTAAACCGTTATGAAATCCAAGGAGAAGAATTCTCTCTGCTCTCTATATTTAAAAAGACAGAGAATAAACTTGAAAATAAAAAAGCTATTGGACAAAGACCACAAGTGGTTGAGAATTAAAATATTTGGCTGTTTTTTCCAGAGATTAGCCGCAGCCGACGCAAAGGCCTGTGAATGTGAGGATGCAACAGTTCAATTAAATAAAATCCTAAAAGTAAGCAACAAGATCTTAACATTGAACAGAAGTGTGACAGTTAACATGTCAGGGCTTCCTGTGACATCATCACATGTTTACTGCAGCTGAAGCTGCGTGTGTCAAACTCATAACAACTGTGTTTCCCTCTGAAAGTGGAGCAGGGACACATTTGATCCACGCTCCTGTTCATTGACTGATCCAAATGGAACCGTGGGCATTTGGCCACAATCTGAGGGGTCAGCGAACACTCATGCTCGGCCTCCAGGATGCATGTGCAAGAAAAGTTGCAGTATGAGCAAACACTTGAACCAGGCGGGGCTGCTTGAAAGGTCAGAGCCACATGCACCGAGGGAGTCGCGTCAGAAATGTAGAGCTTCTAAAATAGGCCGGCACACAGCAGAGAGACGAGTACGGGCTCATCTCTCTGACAGAACCATCACTGAGATCTGTGGCCCAACACCAACCCAGATCTACTGCTCCTCCTCAGAACATTCCTGATGACTCGACTCCTCACGTGCAGGTGTCAGTGAAGCTCTCACCCCCCCCCCCCACACACTCTTCTCTTTAGAGCAAGTACATCCATGTGGCAAATTGAACCGCTTTCAGAATATTTACTTCCTCAGGTCATTTTTTGATTTTGCGCTTGATTGTTTTGAAACTTCTCATTGTTCACCCTCAACTTTCCATTTTAAACATTTAAAGCTCCATGTGATGATTGAAAGGTGCCGCTATTATGACTCCTGCTGTTTTCATCCTGGTACACAGTGAACTGTGTGTCTAACCCAGTACTCTGCACAGGCAGTAATACACAGTGACTTGTGTACTTGTGTGAATAACCTAGTGCTCTGCAGAGGTTTCTGTGTGCGGCCTCTATCTGAGCTGGAATTGTCATGGCGGT
The DNA here is from genome assembly GCA_016785235.1 of Pseudorhombus dupliciocellatus. Taxonomy (NCBI): domain Eukaryota; kingdom Metazoa; phylum Chordata; class Actinopteri; order Pleuronectiformes; family Paralichthyidae; genus Pseudorhombus; species Pseudorhombus dupliciocellatus. The sequence goes on along the minus strand of JAFBJW010009049.1, from coordinate 837,126 downwards.
CTGCTGTTACCAGGCAACCCTGGGGGGCTTCAGAGAACATGCTGTTGAAACTCACTGGACCTGGAAGAAAGTAAAGTGTGTGTTGGTATGAAAAGACCCTGTCCCTCCTCCTCCTCCTCCTCCTGCAGCTCCTGGGCTGACAGAGAAGCTGCAGGAGGAGACTCCCTCTGCGGGAGGTGAGCCAGAGTCTGACCTCAGCTGCAGTCAGGACACACCTGCACCTCCTCTGCCACAGGTTCGATGCCCTCGTCTCAGCGCATCACCTCCAGCTGCTCCTAATGACAGCGCACCATGTGATGAACAGCGTCAGCGCTGCGGCAGAAACGTGCGTTAGAAAACCCGCTGTACTCACGGTGGGATCCAGGGTTGCTGCAGTTTTGGTTCGAGGCAAGAAAAGAGCGTAAACGTCCGATTCCCGCAGCGACAGATTCTCCTCATTCAGCTCAAACTTGGAGAGCAACCTTCCTCCTCCTCTTCATCCTCCTCCTCCTCCTCCTCCTCTTCCTCCGCAGCGGCAGCCGCGCCTGCGTCCTGCAGTGTCCCGCTAGTGTTGATCCGGTCCGACCTGGACTGGACTGATCCGGGCTGCAGGATGTGCGCGCTCCCTCTGTTCCAGTGACACGCACCGGGATGGAGATGAGAGGGATGTGCGTGCTCGCGGTGCGCATGCATGTGAAAACACACGCTGCAGTCCGATGATTCATGTGTGCGGGGGGGGGGGGGGGATGTGACGGTGTATATTTCCTTTATCACTGCAATAACAAGTCTGTATGCACATGCCTCGTTTGTTTTGGGGTATTTTAATGTTACATATATATCAGTAATATATCTAAACTTTCTACTCGCACAGTTTTTAATATCCGTCAGTTCCCAGAAGCGTGAGGGGAACTTGTCCACTGATCCAATCAAAGCCACTAGTTAATCAGAAACATGTGCAGATTGTTTATTAATATGACAGAGTCTGTTTTATTCTGCTGTTAAACTAAATATGCAGTGGCCTTCGCTCTGCTTTAAAACTTTTGAGTACATTTAAAAGCAAGTATTGTGCTACATCTATTTGTCTGTGAATTTGTTGTTTGGACTGAACTCATCAGGATATTGGTTTAAAATGTGCACTTCTCAGAATATTCTCCTGGATCAGGTTCTAGAAATGACCCTGTCACCTCATGGGTCGATCCAAATACTTTACCGGACTACCAAATCTAAAAAAAAAAGTTCAACACTCCTGGTCAGAAAGGAGCTGGGGTTTTTTAAACACCTGTGTGTTCCAGTAATGTAGGATAAGGAAACTTTATTAGCTGGTTTTGAACTAAAGTGACCCCAGCCTGACCTCTGGTGTCAGAGAAACGATCAGCTGTCAATCAGGAGTTCTGATCAATATATCCTCCGTTCCTCTCCTCTGATCTGATTCCTGTTTTCAGGATCCGTGTTGGCCGAGCGCTCCAGTCAAATTAAAAAGTGTCCTGCTGAGTTGTTACGTAATCCGAGCAGCGCGAATGACAGAGCGACATGATTAGTCCACTCGCCGGATGAATCTGTGAGCACGGAGGAGTCAGGGGGCCGAGGGGCCGGGGTGGGGGGGCCCACTGACTGAGTCCACTCTTGTGTCCATGAACGATGCGTGCCTTCTGTCCTGAGCTGCAGCGTCCGTGCCAGCTCTGTGGCCCTTTGTCCTGAGGCCTCACTCTCGTCGCTCCAGTGCTTCATGAGAGGAAGAGGAGGAAGAGGAGGAGCAGCGAGGAAGGCGCCGCTGACTCCACGTTGACTAACACTGGTACTAAATGTAAATCAGTTTGCTTCGCCCAGCTCGCTGCTCTTGAACCAGGTGAACGGAGCTCAACAGTGACCATTTATTTCCTTAATGGAGGTTTTTGATTATTGGTCATAACGTTGTAACCAGACTTGAATCAGGTGATCGTGATTTGTTTTACTCTCAATCCCAAGAAGAAGTATAACACTACCCAGAATCCTCAGCTGATAAATCCTACAAATTTGAGATCTACATATATTGATTGGAGTTATTATGGGTATATGGACAGAATTTTGCTTTTTTTAAAGTAAACGTGTTTTATATTTCTTCATCTGAGTCACTACTGTCCCACTTTAAAGAGTAGGTTAAAGATCAAACAGCTCAAACGTAATAAATATCAGTGAAAAAGCAACAACACTCTAAACTGTGCTGTTGACTTTAACATGTTCACCCGAAGTCTTTCGGTGACGCTCAGTGGAGAAACGCTGCTCACCTTCTGTGTTCGTCTCTCTGCAGTCACAGTTTCCATCCCGGCCTTGAGAGGCCGTCTCTTCCGTTTCCTCACCGCTGGACGAGGAAGCTCCAGTCCAACGACAACAGATTCCTTCACCACCACCACCACCACCTCCTCCTCCTTCTCCTTCTTCTCCTTCTCCTTCTCTGAGGGGACAGAAGCTGCTGGCTTCTCTTTGGGCTTTTTCTTCCTCTGAAATGAAAAGCTTTCAGTTTAATCTCAGACGTAAAAGAAAAAGACTGCTCTGCCTGTTCTATAGACTCAAACTGCCGATGACCTGTGGGACATTTTCATTGTCAAAAACCACACAGGCCTCTTTCATTGAGCTGGAGACCGCGTTCACTCATGATGAAACCATTCCACAGTGAGAAGCAGAGATGATCGGGTTTGACCTCCAACCCTCCAGCTGACGCACACCTCGCTGGGAACGTGCACGGCCTCTTATTGTTTTCTGGAGGTCCCTCACACACCTGCTCGCTCCCAGGACGGAGCTGCAGCTATTATCAGCAGCAGATCTCCTCTAAGTTTGTGCATTATCATTTCCAAACTGTGCCCGACAGCCTGATAACTCCTGGTCTCGTGTGTGTGTGTGTATGTCTCTGTTCTCTCACATGTCTCTTTGTGCCACTGCAGAGGGAACTGGACCTCGCTTGCGTGTCAGTGCCAATCGGACAAAGAGCAGCACTCATTTCATAGAGCCTCTCCAACTTATCTGTGACAATGACTGCACAGTGCTGCTCCTCTGTGCCAAAACACACAGAGCGAGCGGCTGAGCTCTCAGGAGAACCCCAGCCCACTCGCCAAAGGCCTAAACTTAGTCGTGGAATTGCCACATGACGAAGCTGCAGCTGCTGAGCGCTTGTATTACACAGATTATATAGGATTGATATAAACGACTCAGGGCTGGAGCAGGAGAGGGTACGGGGCAGTAGTGCATTGAGCTTTCATGCAGCCTTTCATTTGTATATCATGCAAAGTGCAGAGGTCAGTTCCTCCTGTGTTCAGGAGAGTCTGGAAACACTGAATGCATCACTTCCTCATATTACCCAGGAACAAAACTCTACTGTAAAAACAGGATATGCTGCAGGATGAGTCAGTCGAGGGCGAATCGGCAGTTTAAAAATGTTTAAAAAGTCTGTTCAGCAGAGCGACTCTGAGCGTGTTGCTCTCTGCGGTAGAGGCTGTGGCATCTCGTGCCGGACTGTCATGAGCCGAGAAGTAGCTCTGAAGTCATAGAAAGTCCCAGTGATCGTGCCGGTCCCCTGACTTCACAGAGATTTGTGGTTTTCAGTGAAATGTCTCAACTTGTGAATTCCCCTGAAGTTTGGTTGCACGGTGAAATGGGCGCAAACACCCAGAGCGGTCGGCCATGACGTGCAGCAGGTCTGAGGTTTGAAGAGCTGGGTCCCTTCACTGAGGACTGCTTCTGCTCCTCACTCTGTGGTGTGAGGGTAATTGCAAGTGAAGGAGGACCTCTAAAGGCCGAAGAGGGGATTACAAGCTGCGTCTTTTCTTGAGGAAACTTTTAAAAGTTAGTGACTCTGATGGATTTTCTCACCTGAGCTGGAGCTTTGGATTTGGAGCTCTTCGTCATCACTGTGTGGAAACAAACACATTTTCAATCAGCGGGGGAAGAACTGAACAACGCATCGTCAGAGACGAATCCCATCTGACTGGCCTCCTGAAGATCCCCTGTCCTGACTTTAATCAAAACGTACGAATAACAGATATGAAAAGTTTTCATTCAAACTTTAATTTTCCAAAGAACACGCTGCGCTTAAAGACAGTAAACGCCTAACGACTGTCACCAAGTTGTAAAACTCCTGAGTCATGGTTCTCTGTATCCACATGTCGCCTTGCAGAGACGTGCAGGCTACCATGACCCAGCATTCTGGGCCGTGACGTCACACCACCACCTCATAGCTGATGTGCGTCGTCCAGATCAGCATCTGGAGTTCGGTGCGGAGCACCAAACATGCTAATTCACTTCTGCAGTTTGGCAGCACGTTGGCTGACAGCAGCCTCTTGAACAAATAAAATGTTTAATTGCACTCAGGCGTATGAAAGAGCCATTGTTTTCCTCTCACATGGGCAATGGCACATTTAAACAGTGGCTGCTCAGACCACAGAGGCAGAGCCAACACGAGCCGGCAGTCTCTGGAAAATGTGGATCCTTGCAGCGGAGGCTTGGAAAGGAAACCAACAATTTTAACAACCAGAGCTGAAAAAAAAAAAAGAAAAAACTCATTTCCACTGAGTGTTCCTGCTGCTAAAAACAGAGCCCGAGTTTCAGTGGAAGCTCCAGTGAGAAGGTTCTTCTGTGAGTTTATCACAGGCCTCCACAGAGGGGGGGGGCAGGGGGATGGGGTGTGTGTGTGTGTGTGTGTGTGTGTGTGTGTGTGGGTGTGTGGGTGGGTGGCACCTACCTGCCAGGTATTCCTCCAGGGAGGACGAGGACCTCTGGTTCCAGCTGTAGCAGCAGAAGAAGAGGAGCCAGACCAGGAGGGTGGCCAGCACCAGAGCGAGGACCCAGAGGAGCCGGGCCACGGCCGGGTTAGTGACAGCCCAGGCTGTCAGGAGGTCCATGCTGCTCGAGCCTCTCGCTGTATCTAGTCAGTCTGACGTCCACGGTCGCAGTGGGTCGGCTTACGTCCTGCCGGGGTGGGGGGGGGGAGCGGTGGGGGAAGAAGCCACGGTGCGTGCAGCAGGAAGAGGCAGCAGCCACAGATGGATACCAGCTGTTCCAGACGCAGCGCTGCTCAGCCCACGTCAGCTCAGAGTGTGTGTAAGCATGTGTGTATGTTGTGTTTTACTGGAGAAGAGTGTGTGTGTGTGTGTGTGTGTAAGGAACCAGTCTGGAGGAGTGGCTCAGAGTTACAGCGGCTGGTACAAACCTCCGGCCACTCCCAGGCTGATCCTCCGGAGGAATCCTCACATAGCTGCAGCGCTGAGGGGCACCTGGGGCACTTTCCCCTCCGTCTTCACTCAAACACCTGCAGGCTGGAATCTGTGTAATGGCAGTAACTGACATTCAGACGTCTCTAAGCACAGCTGCTCCACTGTCATTAGCTGAGCATTAAACTCTGTAATCATCGCAACGACAAAAACTCCAACGCCGCCGCCACAGGTCAAATGTACAGGCGACGATACTGAGATTCCGCTTAGCTTCAATTGACCAGAACCGGTTTGTTGATGCACATCCTGCTCGCTGCTCTCGCGGAACCTCGACGCAAGGTAAATATTTGCACAAATGCACTCGGGCCATTGAATTTGCAGAAGTGAAGTCGAACGTTAGCGGTGCGAGCAGGAAATAACATTTCCAACAAAGCAAAAAAAAATCCACAGGAGACTGTAAATGATCCAAGTGCGACGGATTGAACATTTGTGTCTTGTGACATCATCAGATCAAGGACAGAGGACAGTCGGCTCCAGCGTCTACTTCCCAAAGTGCTTTTCATGTCCTGTATAAAAAAAAATCTGTTTTATATCCGTCAGCTGAAAAAAAAATATAGAAATAAAAATGATCCAACTACGCCATCCAGTGTTAGAATAAAGGAAGATGAGTTGAATCAGTTTTTGTTCATGGGAAAAATAACATTTAATGTTCTTTTTTCTGTTGCTTTAATTAAAGAGTCTCAAAAGCTTTACGGATTTCCAGTGGATTCTGAAGACAGTGATAATGTAAACACCTCCACATGTGAAGTCATCAATAACAAAGCCTAGCTGCCTCCTCTCTTCATTTCTCTTCCACTGCATAATTTAAAGTGGCTGTTAAATAATAATAAAAATGTGATAATTCATGATGAACTATAATAAATACTCTAATAACAAATAAACTCTTGAATGCAATAAAAAGCCTTGTTGACGTACTAAAAGCCTCTGCATCCTCCCAACGCTGATTTCCATTTCAGTAGAAGCCGGAGTCTTGAGCAGCCCAGTTTGGTGTCTGAGGAACAAACATCGGGAGAAAAGAATAAACGACTTTGTGTTTGCTTCTTAAAATAAAACGTCCTCCAACTGAGGAAACAAACACTGCCTTCACATTCAGTGGTGATGGTTGCAGTGTGCTACAGGGGACAGGGTTTTATCTCAAGCTACGTTCACATGACAAAGCGCGCTTTAAAAAAAAACATCACTGTTATAGTTACGGTTATAGTTACGGTTATAGTTACTGGTATAGTTGCGCTGTCAGGCCCCTCTAACAGAAAGGTTTAGAAATGCTGTTGGTATACATGGAAAATTGGTCTGAACTGAAAGTGTTGGCCTTTTCGCTGCGTTTGGTTGCCACTGTACCTCGTTCCTGTTGCTGTGAGCCACCCTCTTCTCGATGTTCATCGCCAGCATTTGGCTACGGAACGACAGGATCTTTGTCTTCTCGATCACCTGTTGGTACGGCGACACTGCGTTGTTGCCCATCACCACGTGACCCTGGGAAACATCATTTCTTTTTCATTATTAAATCTGGGAGAAGGAGTTTAATGAGTGAATGAGTGTTTCTCTGCCTGGTTAATCCGACATGCTCTTCTGAGTGGAACAAGAACGAAATGAATGAGCTGACAAAGCTGTGATACGTTACAGAAAAAACAGTCGTCTCCTGAGGCGCGTTTACGCCGGGATCAGCGATATGAAGCTCGTCTGACTGAGGGTGGATCAGTGTGGAGCCTCACCAGCTTGGAGTCGATCTTGGCATCGAGTCTGGCGTTCCGGATGAGGTTGACGATCCACCTCTCCGCCTCCTCGGGCGTCATGTTGAGCTTGTCTGCCAGCATGCTGAGAGGAACGGAGGAGCGGGGCGTTTCAGTTCAGAACATTTTCTTTGAGAGAATCTTTTAAAAAAGTTGACAGTTGACATTTGAAAATAATTAAGAATAAAATCACAACATCAATCATCTGGGGACACAAATGTCTTGTGATTCCTGTTCTCTCTCTCATCTGTACATACACAAATAAAAAGGCAGCACATGGCGCTTCTGAAGTCTAATTCTGACACGTCTACCTGATGCTGATGCACTGATGAATCCGACAGAACGTCTCGAAGATGAAGAGGCGGGCGTTCTCAATGAAGTCCTCCAGGCAGGCGACCAGAAAGAAGTCATTGACAAGAACCTGAAAGGACAAGGTGATTCATTTAGTGACTCTTAGGCAGTGAGTCCAGTTCCTCTGCCAGCACCAAGACCGTTCTCATTTCAAACTCTGTAATTCTGCCATCACTCTGACAGTCACTGTCATTTCTAACCAAAGCCACGATTTACTGGCATGACAAGACTTTTATACGTTTACTGGAGGACATAAGCAGGATTACACAAAGTCTAAACACACAGATTCCAACGACACTAGGTGAAAGGAGAGGAGAGGAGACCAGAAAGAGACGCTGGAATTCGATCAAGCGTCCTGATCAGGGGCGGATCATGTTTTTGTTTTTTCACCCATAAATTTGGACAGGACAGTGAGTGTGATGAATCCGGTGCAGTTGGTTGAATTAAAAATGCTTCTTTCACACTTCCTTCCTAAAGAAATCAAATAAAAAATATCCCAGATCTCAGCCCTGATCCAGATCCACACCCTAATTCAATTTCTCCCCTGCCTCGTGCGTCATCGTTCGACCACCTCACTCACAGACAAACACAAAACCTAAGATGAAAACATAAGCTCCTCTGCAGGGGAAATAAAAACCATCACTACCTGATTAACATAAATGTGAAGCCTCGTTGAAATACTGCTTTGAAACAAAATGACTGCTCGGGATTAAATACGGTTTGAATAATGTGAACAACGAGCTCCTGCTGGAGAAGATCTGGAACCACGACATCAGACTGTGAAGTCTCTACCTGTGCTCTCTGTGATCACAGGAACATCAACCAGGATGTTTGGCTGCCTTAAATCTGAAGAACAGCTTAAAGGTACGAATACATTAGTGTCTCACTCTGAGAGGGGAGGCGGCTCCATTATTTTATAAAGGAGCTGTTATTGTGCGAGTTATCCAATTATGCTCTGCGTCGCTGTGGTAAACAGTCTGCGGTGCCACAATAATCCAAAAACACTGCATCGGTAATTATTTCTCACAAGATCAAGACAACAATCCATCGCTGATATTATTATTTAACAGCCGAGTGCTTCGTGTCAGAGTTTGGACTTGAAGTAAAATTCCCTTCACAATTAAACTGCATCGGCATGGATGACAACGTGATGAACTGTCTCCGTTCCTCCATCACACAGGAGGAGCGGGAGCGAACTGATGAGTGTGTTCAGAGAATGAAATGAAGTGGTCCCCGAGCTCGACTGCAAAACAAAACCGCAGTCAAGGGTTTCCAGAGAGGAGGCAACAGAGCTTCAGAATCTGACAGCTCCTCTGCTTTGAAAATCAATCTGGAATAAAAGCCAGAGGCAGCAAATCAGGCCAGACTTGGATTTGCTGCAGCTGAATAGCTGCAAAGTGAAACGTGTGGGACTCAGGAGATCAGAGCACCATGGCTAAGGGAAGATTCCCATTACCCTTCAGTCCCGGGAGACAGCTAACTTGTGGGGGGGGATTCAGGCCCGCGAACCGTGACAAACGCACACTGAAGGGGAAGAAACGTACCGACTCGCACTCCCTGAGCTTCTTCTGGGCGCTGTCAAAGTCGAAGTTCACATAGAGACACTCAACAAACTCCGTGATTGGGTCCTTGTAAGTGTACGACTCCTGGGGGAGGGAGACAGGAGCCATTATTCTGTGGCTGATTAAATCCTTGAGGCGCAGGAATGATCATTCCTTTCACGATTGTTGATTTTACCTGTTGAATGACTTTCACCAAGTCCTTGAGCACTTGCCTGCGCTTCCGTACGTCTTTGTTGGTGATGACTGCAGTTGTAAGGTATCGCAGGATGTGTGGGCACATTGTCTGGATGGCATTCAAGTATCTGAAAGATATAATAGCTGCCATCATTAGTTGCCATCACAACAGAGTTGGGCGTCAGTGTTTTTAAACACAAAAGACTAATACAGCTTTTTCACACAGCTTTGTACCAGCACCAAACTCTGTTCTCAGCCTGTGTCCATGACCAACCAGGGATTCAATATGATCACATATTACTGTATTGGAAGAACGTCAACTGACTGAGGCTGGTAGAGGAAGAGCTCGATGATGTTGTCTCTGCCTTTGGGATGGTTGAAGAAGACAAAGAGGGACCAGTGGATGAGCCAGGTCCTCTGCTGGAGCGACTGGAGCGGAGAGCTCACCGACTACCCAGAAAAGAAAGGAAGCTAAATAATTATTAAAATAACAGTCAGCTTAATGTGAGAGGAGCCAACGAGTCACTCCCTTACATTGTTATCGATGGTCTCCCTGAGTCGAGTGAGGTCCTCCATGGCTGCCTCCCAGTTCTGCATAAGGATCTCAGACGCCAGTTTCCCCCACAGAGAGCTCAAGGCGTTCCTGTCTGTGGAAGGAACCTGGGCACAGAGCAACGAGTACAAAACACTGTGAACAACACAGACAGAATCTATTTCTTCATTTATGACTTTCTCTATTCCAATGTGTTCAATCTCACCAAGACGCGGAAGAAGTACAAGTACTCAGCAGCCCCGGAGTAGTTACCACACTCGTACTGAAACTTGGCGTATCTGTAGAGTGTGTCCAGGTACTCTTGACGAAACTGAGAAACAAACTAGAACTTGAATACAAACATACGGATCAAGGTTGAAATCTCACAGCTGCCCACTCAGTAAATAATTTAAAACGAAAGTTTTTAAAACTGCTGGTGCCCCTCAAATGACTGTGTGAGAGTGTTTTTACACAGTGACTAATCCCAAACGCGGACTGACACGTAGAATAAAGTGACGACTGGTAGGAAAGTTGCGGTGAGTTTCTCACCAAGTGAGTAATGAGCAGATTGGTGGGAGTAGTTGGACGTTTTAAAGAATCTGAGTTTTGGGAAAACAGCCCTGCCAGCTCTCAGCAGCAGCTGGTTGCCATGGAAACTAAATCATCCTCCCTCCCACTTTGCAGGATTAAAAAGCAGTCCAGTTTTTCTTCGACAAGACAAACAGTGTGAACGCAGCGTTAACGTCTCAAACTTACATTGTGTTTCTCTGACAGGTAGTCAAACAGCATCCTCCCGTCTCTGGTGATGAGAAAATAAATCAACAGACAACACAATCAGAGGTATTTGAATAGCACTGCAGTACTGCAGAGTGTTTGAGAGAAGCGGCGGATCAGACCTGGTGGACTGCATCTGTCGTGTGGTCTCCGGATCCTCAAACATCTTGACAATAGGTTCTGTCTCAGACTGGAGCTGCTTCAGTTGAGCCACCACAGTGCTCCTCTTCTCCCGCAGGGCTGCAACACCAGATATTAGAATCAGCACAACGATAATATTGGATCCTACGTTTGCTTGGTTATCTTCTCAGTGAGGAGTTCAAACCTGGGACGGGGATGTTAATGTCCTCACACACAACAAGCTGCAGTGAAGAGAGCTGTCTGTGAAACTACCGTCCTACTCACAGTGAGGGATTTCCTTGTCTGGGTACAGGTTCTTGTAGACGTCCATGGCAAAGTCCACCATGTTTGTCTCGCTGAGGAGGTCCAGCTTCCCCTGAAGGAGTTCCTTCTCATTATAGATCTGTTAGAATCAAATAAACATGATGTCAATCCACTAATCCAACGTTGAGACATGGCCTGAGTTTATAGCATTGCTATAATCCAATAAAACTGTTTAAATGAAGCAGGTTTGTCTGTTCACTCTTCAATTCTGATGGATGCTGCTTGTGTTATTTAACCCTACGTGAGGATTTGTGTAGCTAAGCTAAAGCCGAACACGTGCAGCAACACGAGTTATAACCAGGCTGGACAAAAACGACAGCAGCAGCAGCATGACAACTTTATTCTACTTTTCCAAACGAATCTTTTCCTGCGACTGTCACGCGCTGACAGACAGCAGATGCGAGCTAATGTGGCTGCTAGCCGGTGGCTAACAGGCTGAGGTGAGTCGTCGCGTTTTCAGGTGTTAATGTGCGCTAAAGAGCAGCGACTTCATGTCGGGAGGTGAGTAGAAGATACGAGGGTTTCACCTCCTTCACCGACAGGAACTCCAGCAGAGGGAAAACCAGATGCCGGTCCAGAAAGTGGGCAATCCTGGTTGTCAGGTCGTGGTCCGCCATCTTGGCTGGATTCAAGACGAAACTTTATTGACAAACACAGGGACAACCATGGGAGCGTGAGGATATTTAATTAATAGTTAGTCAAACAAAGCTGTGAACAACATTTAATATGATATATAATTATTATAATTGTTATAAGAACAACAATAAGCATCATCTTCATTTATGAACTTTAAATTGCAAAAAACAAACAAGCAGCAAGAAAGTACGACGAAAGAGACACAGCCACTAATAAATAAAAATGTATTTACATTTATTTACCTAAATGAAATGGATGGTCAAAACGCTAATGAATAAAAGTAAAACCTCGTGCATGAGCATAACAAAGCCCCCATCAATGGAATGCAGATTACAGGATTCACCATGGCAACAGGTGAATCAAAGCCTCGCTCCTCCCACTTCTCCCCAGTTGGCAATATAAATGGCAGAAAGTGAACATATTTTAATTAATTAATAAAAATCAATGTTGCGTCAGCAGCCAATCAGGATAGCTCGAGTTAATGTGCGTGTATTAAAAAAAATGTTTTGTGTGTGTTCCTCTCATCCATCCATCTACATTCCCTATGAGCGCGCATTTAAAAAGACGTAACGTAGAAAAGCTTACATGGGCGTGAGTGAGTGTGTGTCTGGTGCAGCTCGGCTGAATTTAAGTGGACCTTGGCAGAGATATGAGCTCCGCTGATGTTGGTGCATTCAAGAGTTAAATAGAGGCAGTAACTCATGAAAACTGCGTAGTTAAACTTTCAAAAGGGCCGCTCCCTCATCACTTTGGGTTTTCTCTCTCGAGTGTGGACATCGTGTGTTGTTTCTGAATGACTATGAGGCAATAAAGTCCCTGACATAACCTCCACTGAAGAACATATTCACCACGGCATTAAATAACTGGGGAAGGGGAGAGAACGTCCTTTTCGCTGGCACTTGTCCACGTTCCCGCTGTCGCCCTCTCGTCTGTCCATCCAGGACGAATCCCTAACTCAGTCCCAGCGGTTGGCAGCTGTCCACTTCCACTTTGCTTTATGAGAAGAAGAGCCAGATGGATGTGAAACAGCTCGAGAAGAAGCCAGGGCTGTGATAAAGACGCAAAGGCAAGAGCCACGTGTGAATCTGATTCATGACACAGGGCAACAACGGTTGAGGAGGGGGAAGAGAAGCAGCAGGAACAGCAGCTTGTCTGCAGAGATTCCTCCCTCCTCCTCCAAACGTTGACGTGTCACCCAGGTTCTGAACGGCGACCTGTGCAGAGCTGCAAAGGACCAGCGACGGGTCGTAGCTTGTTAGGTGCAGAGCTGCAGTCACCAGGCAACAGGGGAGAGACACGTTCTCCGGTGGCCCTGAACGGGACTAAACAGAAGTCAGAAAAAGATGTAACACACAAGCAGTCAACAATTATGTGAATTGCATCGATCATTCCAGTTTAAATCAAGAAACCCTAAACCTGTGTAAGAATATCGCTGAGTGTAGTTTTTAAAGGCTTCTGAAGCAACGTCCTTTCCACAATTCTCCATGTTTGCTTTAAACTGATTAATTCATGGATGGACTTCTGTTTCTATGGATTCTTGTACTTGGAACATCTGTGAGTTGAATGCTTCTAATGGAACCTGAGCACGGTGCCAGCAGTCCTCAAAATGAATCCCCTTTTCCTGTGGAGCGCGTGTCCTCCCGACACGAGCACCACGCGAGCCGTCGCTGCTACTTTGTCAGCCACGCTCAAAGAGCTGCTGCGCTGGCGTTCCTCCCTTTTCTTCTTTGTATTTCTTTATCCCAGACAAGAAGAAGAAGAAACACAGGTTGGAAGTGAATCCTCCTCCTGGGAGACGCTTGAGCTCTGAAAGCTCTGGCTCCATTTGTGGTTGAAGGGTCGGGTCGTCTCGCAGATTTGCTGTAAAATCGGGGCCAAATTTGTCTGCAGAGCCGAGGACATAAAGGGCCCACCATGTTCTCAATAATGGACTTAATTACACTGATGAAAATCAATACCGTGATGCTAATGTTCCAAAGACGTCCCCATATGACGAGCATATGAATATTGCATGTGGAGACGTGGAGGGACGGGTGGTGTTCTCAGCTGCAGAGGACAGGGGGTATCAGCTGATCTCAGATGGAGTGCAGGACAAGAAAAGCCACTCAGACGTTTTTTTTTTTTTTTTACATTCCTCGGTTAGAAAATATAGAAACATTGATTGTGACGGAGCTTCACAAAAACACGACGCGGTCGATGCGGCTGCGTTTGATACTTGAAAGATGGCACTCAATTGATTGAGTCAAATAAAGCTCCGGGCCCGTTTCTGAGAAAAGCCTCCAACCTTCAGGGGTGACGTCTGGGCCTCGCTCAAGAGTTCCATTTGATTCTTAAACAACAGCTGGAGTGGAATTAGCATTCCGCAGAAAGCGTTCACGTTCCCGCTCAGGTACTTTCTGTTTGGATACGAAAACCCAGCGCCCGGGACAAACTGCAGCATAAATCAGAGCGGAGGGAAGCAAAGCTGTCCGCCAGTGAGATTTATTCACCCAGCTTCCTTCACTTCACCCCCCCAAAGTGTTGAAATATCTGCTCAGTCGAATCCCACACACACATCACGTCATTTTTCTTCTCTCTCTCTCTCTCTCTCTCCTGCAAATGTCCCCGTCTCAGTGAATCTTTATCTGAGTGTTTTCCCAGGATCAAAATGTCCACTGGAAACTGTCACTTCAATTCATTCACCGTTGTCTCTGTAATTAAATTAAAATTTTTTAATTAAATTCACTGCACATTCAGAAGCAATCCATCTAAATCACCAGTGATTTAAAGAAACATAAAAGGTTGAATAACAATAGAGGATATATTTAGATGGGTGGGATGGAAACGCTCCTATACGTCCTCCGCAGGGAGCGTCTCCTCTCTCCTCCACAGCAGAAACAAAGCCTGGTTTTGTCGATGAGACGTGTGGCACGCTAGTTGACTTAAAATAGCTCATTTTGTATTTCTATTTATCGTGTTGCATGTCTTTCCCACGGGCGCGTGCTGTAATCACCTGTCTCCAGAGCGCTGGAGCCGGACTCTGCAGGGCGACACATAATGATGGCGTTTGCTTTGCTTGGCTCATTCGTGAAGGTTGCACACACTGCAAATGTATTCATGTGGACTGAGGCGGGACTCTGAGGACTGTTTTTTTTTTTTTTTTTTTTTTTTTTTTTTTTTTTTTTTTTTTTTTTTTTTCATTCTTGATCTGCTTGTTTCACAGCGAACGACAGAAGAAATCACACAGAAACACTGACTCAACGGCTTCCATCACAACACAAGCGACTCACACAGATGAGAATAAAATAGAATATTATATCATATATCAGGTCACAGTTTGCATGTGAAAAACTTGAAAATTGGGAAAACGCTGTGCTCGTGAAAAAACCGGGATTGAGTCGTCGATTCAACGCTGCAGACTCTGGTGTTTGATCTGATCCCAACGTGAGGAAGCATCTTCTTCTTCCTCCTCCTCTTTCTGAGGAGCAGGGGACACGCAGCACCTGACGCGTCTGTTCAAACAGCCTCTTTAAAGCAGGTGTGTGTGTGTGTGTGTGTGAGATGGAGGGAACGCGTCGGCTCAGCTGCCGTTAGAGGGACGAATCAAAAGAAGAACCTCTTCGCTCAGACGCCCGGTGAACAGACATTTCTCCGTAGCAACAGGCTGACCCCGTTTCTATGGTTATGGTGTCCCTTCTGCTGTTCTTCCTGGACAGCGACGGCAAGAGAAAGGAGAAGCCGGTGGACGGGGGCGTGCTCAACCTGCAGCGAGTGGTTCACCGAACCACCTCCGAGGACGCACAGCAGGAGAGAGGAGGTGATGACTGAGTCCTGTGGATAAAGGGTCAGTGCATTCCTGAGCCGATGCGTCTGCTCAGCGGAGCACCGAGCTAAAGGGGTCACTCCGAGTTCAACAAAGATGATTTAGCCTTTGGAGTGATGGGCTAATCACACCCCCACCCACCAACAGTTTACACGTATATATATATAACCTGCTGGGGCTGGGGGTGGGGGGTGTCAGTTTGTGAGGATTTAGGTTTTAAATCCTCACAAACTGAGCTGATAAATGATGTGGATGGTGATTTTATTTCCCACTTGTTCCTCAACCCTTTTTTTTCTCTTCTTAGCCAAAGCTCTGCTCTCTCTCTCTCTCTCTCTCTCTCTCTCTTTCTCTCTCTCTCCCTTCTTCCTCGGAGCCGCGACCGGATCTGCCCATGCACGGTTGCCATGCAACAATCAGAGTAACGAGAGTCATTATTGAAGAAGTCATTAACTTAAGGCGAGAGGCATTTCGGACACCGTCGTTTTCCTAATTCATTAAGCCGACAAAACAAAGTGCCCCAGGCCAGGGTGATACCCGGGGAGACACTCAGCGCCGTGCCACTCAGTGTGACCAGAGGTTATGACAGCTGACAATAAGTGGCGTCCAGATGCTGATGTAAGGCTTTGTCTTCTTCTTCTTCTGCTCCCCGGCGTCCACGGCCACACCCCGGCTCTTGACCCCGAGTGACCCCTTCGGCAATTTAATTCCATTTCCTGCTGCGAGCTGCCCTGAATCATTACTCTGACGCCAGGGCAATATATTACCCTGTGTGTGTCAGTGTTTAAAACAGACTCCCATTTATGGCACCAGCTTCAGCGATTCATGATTTGTTTTGGTCGTATGTGTGTGTGTGCCAGTTGAAAGGGTTTCTCCGACAGTCTGTCAGTTTGTGTGTGTGTGTGTGTGTGTGTGTGTCCCTCGTTTTTTACCTCAGGTTTGATTTTGTGTCTGCCAGGTGAAACAAGCCCAGAGTCACTAATTAAAGCAGTGTCCCCGGGCCTTGACATCGTTAATGATGCTCCTGTGCAGTCGAGCATCTTTGACCCTCCTCATCCTCACCTCAGTCATTTCCTCACAAACGAAAACGCAGATGATCTCCTCATGTTTGAAGTCGCGTTGTACCGCGCGTCACTTTGAGTCCTGGTGGCAGTTGTTGGATTGTTTGCGTGCGTTGCCACTGTCAATAACTCGTGATCAAAGCCACTCAGACACCAAAACACCCGCGCCACTGCCAGGAGTCAGGAACCCTCCGATACCCACAATGCACCTAACATCCCCATTTGCATTTCAATGAGGTAATTATTCGATTAAGGGAACAAATCAGATCTTGATGTTAGATGGGATAGATGGGATGTCGGAGTCAGACATTTCCAGCACGTTAACAGACAAACTTCTGTCTGTCTGTGTCTGACACTTCAGCAGCAAATGTCAAGGCCTGACGTCGACAGCCGGGAGCAGCATCGTCTCCACAGAGACGATGCTGCTCCTCGTCTCGGTGGAGCGAATGGTTCTGAATGAATGTCAGCAGGCTGGTGTCTCTGCAGACGGTCGCCTCGCCGGCCCACAGTGCACTGGGGTTTTTGTTTCGATTTACAAAGATGGCCTTCGTTACTTTTTTTTTTTTCCCTGCATCTGTGAAAGCCCACTTGACTCACGCAGCTCACAGCTGCTCCCCTGGCATCTGTCGAAAAAGGCAATCAGGGAAAAGTAAGAAATCAGCGATAAAAGCAGATGAGTCAGGCCGGGGGGGGGGGCAAAGACAACAAACACCGTCACCTGTGAGCACGAGAGATCACGGAGCTCCACCTTTTTAATCACACTAACGAGCGAGCCAAGGTCACGTGGAGGAAAATGATCTAGAGACTCAAGTGTTGACTCACACGTCTCCTGTCAGAGAGGCCCGTCCATCCCCTCCCACTTCTCTCCCACACCGCAGCCAGGAAGCTTCGGCTGAATCACTCGCGCCTGTTCTTTTTCCCCCCTCACTGATTCACGGGCCTCCCATGAGCAATTAAGTAACACCAATTACCAGGAGAGCGTTCCTCCAGGGGTTCGCTGACTCTCTCTCTCTCTCTCTCTCTCTGGCTCTCTCTTTCTGTGCAAACATCTGCAGTCGAACCCCTCCTGGGGTTTATTCAAACTGAGCCGCCACGACGCTGGTGCTCAACCACAAAATCTAATTACACCTCCTGTGGTATGACTATTTGCTTTTGGAGAAATCTGAGCGAACACGAGCGACACTTGTCACAATATTAAAGAGAATGTCTTCGGGGGTTCAGCGTGAATTCGTGCATTCAATGCTGTATCTACACGGGTGCGTACGAGCTGTTCGAACAATTTCTACCATCGTCGGTTTAACTCTGAGCCCCCTCCCAGCATCCCTCTAACATGGAAGTGCAGATTGCAGCCTCATTAGAGGTAAACAAAACCCTGGGTCAGAGGTCGTCAAGCAAAACACTGACAGCGAAGCAAACGAAGAAAGCACATTTCATTTTTTTTACCTTTAATAAAACAAACAAAAACCAGACCTTTTACAGTGTCTTCAGCAAACAGGGCAGATGTCACAGTGAAAGATTTTCGTTTGAGTGGGGAGAAAAAAAACGCCGAAGCCGAAGCTGCAGGGTCTGCGGCGAAAGATAAAGTGATTACTGCCGCGATAACCAGGGACGTGAAATCCCAGCTGGGAGTGTTATGAAACATCTGGGCAGCTGTTTGGCTCACGATTCCTCAAAACTGATCTGAGGGCTGTTTTCAGTGTGATCTGAACTCCTCACAAATCTAATAACTCACCCTCCTTCTGCAAGGGGAAGAGGAACCGTATTACTCTGCCTCCCCAGTCAGCATGAACTGCCTCTGTTGGTTCAGTGTACTCCAGTATGTACAGTGATACTGGGATCTTGGAGCAAACTGGGATGGATGAAGCATTGTCTCATCCCGTCCTGTCTCTGCTCTAACAGACAGGATGAGACAGAGCAGAACAAACGTGAACCCATAACGAAGATCAGCCACAAAACCGTTTCCTCAGCTGTGGTGATTAAAACGGGATCCTCCACCAGTCCCCGGGTGGTGGGGCAGCACCGGTGAAGGTTTCAGGTCCATAAACTCAGCTTAGCACCTCCAGGTCCTCCTCGGCCGCGGACAGGTGGGAGCAGGAGTCCCGGGTGGGACTGGACGCCGCTCTCAGGCTCATGGATCCGTACAGGGCGGCTGCGTGTTTGGAGTAGGCGAAGGCTCTCCTGCGCATCATCTCGCCCTGCCACATGGACACCATGAGCAGGGTGGACAGCAGCACGCCCCCGAGCGTCAGCAGGCACAGTCCGGCTATGACGCACCGGTCCAGGTGCGCCCCGACCCGGGATTTCTCCCGCTCCAGTCGCTCCATCTCCCGGGCGGACACGGTGTCCGGGTCCACGCGCACGTCCCTGGGCACCGTGTAGGAAATGGCGACCAGAGAGATGCCGGTCACCAGGCAGGTGACGGCGGTGATGAAGCCGTAATCCACCGACTTCCCCGAGCTCTCGGAGGACAGGTCGTCGTCGGACAGCAAGAAAAGTTCCGGGATGTCCTCCTCCTCCTCCTGCTCGTCTTCCTCCCCCTCCTCCACCTCCATCACCTCCTCCTCCTTCTCCTCGTACAGTGAGGAGCAGTGGGTGTGTGTGCAGGTCTGAGTCCCCCTCAGCTGGACAGTGTCCCCGTCCCCTCCGCATGTGAAGGATGTCTCCGTGTCCTGCTGGAGCCCTGTCCACGGACCCTGTCCCCCGCTGCTGCAGACCTCCTGGACCCGCTGATTACAAGTCGACCCCGAGGACGCGTCTCTCGGATCGGGTCCTTCAAACTTCAGCAGCTCCAGGTCAGCCATGGGAACATGGGTCCGCGCAGCCCATGCGTCCGCCCCTGTCTGAGAAAACACGCAGAGCAAAGCATGAGTCCGCAACTTTCTGAGTGCACAACACTTCGAACCTGCAGCTGAAGCATCTGCGCACGGGGCATCTAATCTGCGGACCCTTTGTCTCCTGGCTGCGCCGCAAGCATTTCATCTAAAGAACAATTACGCACGCGGGTCCTAAATGGATCCCGCAAAGCCACAAGGCAAACACAATGAAGTCCCCCACTCATCATCACTTTATCTGCTGCCTTCTCTCTGTAATAGAAACACTCTGCAAACAGCATGCGGTGCGCTAATGGCTCCGATTCTGCCTAATGCGCTTCATTAAAGGCTTATGAAGCAACAAAACGCTCTTTGCTGAGTCGGCTCTTACCTCCGTCTGCGGCCGCTCGCATCCACGACTGCTGCTGCTGCTGCTGCTGCGGCTCCGTGGCCAATTAGAGAGAAAGCTCCGGCCGACCCCTCCCTCCCCCGGACTGAGCCCAGGCAGAGTGCAACCAGAGCCCGGCGCTTGTTACCGAGCCGCAGCCTCAGCGTTCCCCGGCACATGCACATTAATCAGATGAGAAGCAGGAGGCGGCGGAAGGAGCAGGGATGCTCCAGCACTACTTTCTCTCTGTGTGTGCACAGACCAACTCCTGATTCATCCCTGACTCACTGGTGACCAGGAGCAACTTTCTGGGTCGTGAGGGAGCCATCCAACTTCACCGCTCACCCAGTTAGTTGATGGAAAGTTGAGGGAGCACTAAAGTGGGTTCGATTCATCCCCAGGGGAACATGAATCCGTCTGGTTCTCACAACTTTGACCTGCTGATAAGATGAATTGAAGCCCCAGGGGTCAGGATTCATCCTCCTGGAGCCATGAATATCGGTGACCATTCGTCTTTTATTTCAGAACGTTTCACTCCAGATCATCACCAAAGTGTTTGCAGAGCCATTCCACATCCTTCCACCGGGCTGGGATCCTGCAGACTGACAGACAAGAAGATGACAGCGTTACAGTAAAAGACGCACGTCGGAGGGATTTCTCTCAACCTGGATCTATGCTGGCTATTTCCACTTTGTTTCTTCCAACCGCCCTCAGACGCGTGGTGTGAGAATAAGCACAGGGAGCCTCACATGATTTACTCCTCACCGGTAATTAGCTCGTTTTTGAGCGACAGCCCTGAGGGACGCGACAAAAAAAAATGTGATTTATTCCTTATTGATCCCGGAGGGGAGAAGTGCGAGGTCAGAGGTCGGCTAGAAAACAGAAGCGCAGCAGCTGGGGTAACAAGTCCCGCAGATAAAACCAGCTGCTGCTCCGTGTTACATAAAACAACACGGGAGCCGACGGTGAAAGACTCCTCTGAATGTAAATGAGCACATTTCCCAGAAATAAAAATGACAGCGGTCAGGTTTTGTTTGCAGTTCAGAGGAGTCGGTGCTCAACAGCACTTCAGCATCACAGGGAATCATTGTCTCTTCCGCACACCGGCCTCATTAGCCACCGCAGCGTCCTTCATCGTGTTCAACGCGTGGTCTCCCTAACACGCATTCAAACAACACCGCAGACTGAGGAGGGATGCTTCTTGTTTGGAATCCAGCGCTCTGCAGAGCGTTCTCCTGTTTGGCCCATTTTCAGGAGCAGGGAGAAAAGTCCTGCTTTTCTGTTCCGTCTAAACCGTGTCCAATCCCATCCAGGCCGCGCTGCCTGGAGAAGCTCCTGTCTCCAAACTGGCAGCTCCCCAGGAACTTAACAAAGACATCATCTCCAGCACGGTGCTTTCTGGGAACACCTCCATCGCAGGAAACACTGATTTCACTCTGACAGCTACAACAGTCCCCGTCTCTGCAGGCCGCTGGAGCATATGCAGGCTGTAGGTAGCCAAAGGTCACGATTACAAAACGCTTCAGCGCGCCGCCATTAAAGTTCATTCCTGCTGATGACCGGGGGCCGACCACCCCGGTGCTGGTGGGTGACGCTCTTTGCTCCCTGCACATTTAGTGGTCGGGGGGATGGTGAGCAGAGCAAAGGCGACACGCTCGAGGGGGGTGTCAGCATTTCTGGCCAGGGAAGCGGAAGAGAGACATGTTTGAAGCGACAAGATTTCAGAGCTGGGAGACGCAGCCTGAACATCAGTCTCTCAGTTCTAAAGGCTAAAGGTGCGCTTGATTCTTTGTCTCCACCTCTTCACCCCAGCCAGCGTCTGACATCAGCACACACAAACACATACGCCTTCTTCTCCCTCAATGGAGTCCACGTGGTCACACCGATGTGGGCGATGAACCAAGGTCGGATGCAATATATAACTTTCCATTTTGTGTGGAGAGTTTGGAGCAGATGATCCTCAGGCTCAAGTAAAAGATGTTCTGAAATAGTCTGTAAAATCATTAAGAATGTTATTTGGACTCGATGATGAAGAGGATGCTGCAACATTAACAGACTGTGCACACCGCTGCGTTTAATAATGAACTGCACTAATCAAAGAGAACGGGAGACAAACCGTCACCTCAGTCACGACACAAACGGCCACCGGTGCCCACGAGCTCGTCAGCAGCAGCTGGAGCCGCTCGGAGTCTTGACAGCGCCGCGAGGAGCCGCTGACGTGTCCTCCATGGGACGCGAGTACCTGCAGCCTCCAGCCTCCAGCCTCCGGATAGTAAATAGAAAGAAAAGGGAATGAATCATCCGTCTAACTAGGACTTTAAGTGCAGCGCTGCAGTGACATTAACCACAGAGACGGGGGCCGGCCCCTGAGAAGACCAGCACACTGTTCGAGTAATGCCACCGCTCCGCTGCTTATGATCTAAAGTGATTTGTCATTTCCTCCAGAGACGCTCTCGACCAGCAGGCCTGTTTTATTTACGCCGTCCGGCCGACTGTGGCATTTTACTCTGACGGATCTGCCGTGAAGCCGCAGTACAAGAGAAGCTATGAATAGCTGATGGGAGGCCGGGAGCAGAAGACGCCGGTCCAAGGTTAGACCGGGACAGTAAGACACAAGTGAGCCCCAGGGTGGGGAGGAAGTCTCTGACTGGACGGACACACACACATCTGCCTCGCGTCCTGTGGCTTGAGAGCACAGGCGTCCGTTCAAAATGTTTTGTTGTATGAAAACAGCGTGAAGACAAAATCTTGACATCCTCCATTTGAGATTCCCTCTGCTGAAATCTCTCAGTGAAACTTTTCGAATCTCAGTTTGAGTTTTATGAATTATGAATGTGGATGTCGACGCCCACGCAGCACCTCACACCTGGAGGGTGAACAAACGCAGGAATACTAACAGTGCAGGCCGGGAGGTGTTGCATTGTGGGAGGCGGAGGAGCGATGCAGGTTATAGAATGGACCCACAGAGGGAGGTCAGGGGGGAGCAGTGGGCAGCTTGTTTATGGTCGGCCTTGTGTGTGAATGTGTGTGTGTGTGTGTGTGTGTGTGATTTTATGGACCCCAGTCGACTCAAACTGATTTCCTTGAAGATGACCTGTCAGTAAATCACCGGGGGTCAAAGGTTGTTTTAAGATTTTAAGACACTGTTGCAACGACCACTTCGACATGTGACAGAGAGAGATGCTAATGCCAACAAATACAGTTGTATTGATTTTCTGTACGCACAAGTGGATCCTGTTCCACAGCAGAAACACCCCAATGTCTCAGTGTTTGGAGCCAGAGATCCTCTTGGCCTCCAGCTGTGAACACACTCGTGCTCCAGCTGCTGCCTTCTAAAGGGAATCATCTGATGCAGGGTGTGTGGGCCTGTGGCAGCTCCATGGCGAGGAGAAAAAACAGAAATGTGGAAATGTGTTCGCTCACTGGTGCTGGGCAGGTCTGTCCTGCAGGTGGCAGTATAACTCTGTCACTGGATTTCCTTGAGATGATTTTTTTTTGGCGGTAATCAGAACAATATTTAACGTCTGATCATTTCATATTGGAGGGTTCAGAGGATGCATGGAGTCTGGGGTCAACACTAAGGATCACACTATAGATTGATGATTAAATACTTGACATTAGAGGGACAGTGTGGGATTTATCACATCAAGGTCAGTGCTGTGGATTTGGACAGAAAGAGTTGCAGATATGAACCATTCTAGTGTCCGCACTGAGGTGAGAGCAGGAAATGTTGAAACGGGCTGAGCAGCGTCTGTGAAGCTACAGAGGGGAAGCAGAGCTTAAACTGAGTCCCATGGCGTTCCGCTGGGAATCATGGGAGAAAAGACAGAATGGGCGGTTATGTACCACCTGTTGCTCGGGAGGCATGGCTGGCAACTTCAGAGCTCGCTGCACAATGATTAAAAGTGGCGTGTTGGCGTCGGCGTCCTCGGCTCGGCTGCGGCACAGTGAGCACAGTTGGTGTGGAGGAGAGATTCCCACCTCCACAGCGTGGAGAACAAGAGCCCGCACATTTCCCATGTTGTCGGACAGAAGGACAGCTGATGGAGGTCACCGCCGATCTGTCTCTTTGTGCTTTACAATGGAGAGCAGATCCAGGGCCGTTCATCATCTCAATATGATGTTGAGTAAATCATATCAGCTCATCTCCAGACGGAACGTACAGTGGACCTGAGGAATCTCTGCAGCACAGACGGGCGCTTCACTTCAGTATAGACACAGTTTCAGTTTCTTTTGTTAAATTCAGGCAGCAGCTTCTGTCCAGCAGAATAAAGGTTTGTATTTTTGGTCTCATATTAGAAGGTTCAGGGAGGGAGGGAGTGAATTTAGCCTGTGGATTTTTCCTCTTCGTAGACGATGGGTTTCAATTTTGCAAATTAATCTTAGAATTACAACATTTTAATCAGCCACCACCCAGTCATCAGATCAGTGAAAGTGTCCATAATGACCTGTTTGACTCAGCCAAAGTCAGAAACATCTCATTTTAGGTGAAATCAGAGAAACTGGCCATTTCTCACTGTCACGTAAAAGTGCAAATATTGATCTGCTCCGTCCAACACACGCCACCGCTCAGTGCTTTAACTCACAACCTCTTCACGAGCACAAATAAAACACCCTCAGTCTGTTTCTGAGAAATTAAATCACGCCATGTTGCCATCTTCTGATGAGTGACCAGCTGGTTGTGTGGACTGGGTGGGGGGGGGGAGAGAGGGGGGTGGGGGGGGGGTCTGTTTCAGAAAATGTAATAATGGGCTAATCCCCCCGCATGCGTGAAGCGAGCTCGCGTAAAAGGCTCAAAACCAAAGCTCCATCTGTCCGCGCCGCAGTTCAGTTCCGACGAGCGCACGAGGACGCGTCGCCCTTTTACGCACAGCGCCGCCGTCAATCTGCGCCAGAGTCCGAGCGGCTCCGTGTCCCCGTGTCGCGGTTTCATGCGCTTCACGCTAAACCTGCATCCACTCCCGGGTGGACGCGCACGTGCCCGGACCTCCAGAGCCGAATGACCCGCCGCTCCTGCTGCGCGTAAAACCAAATGTGGCGCGCGGGGAACGGACGGGAGTGAGCGCGCACCTCGGATACCTGAGCGGACACAAAGAAGATGGGGGCATTCACAGAGTCTCCGGAGGCGAACCGGACCCTGGGGGTTTGGACGGACCACAGCCTGCAGTACAAGGTGGCCAGCAGTCTGCTGCTGCTCGTCATCTGCCTCCTGGGAATCGTCGGGAACGTGATGGTGATCCTGGTGGTGCTCACCACCAAACACATGCGCACCCCCACCAACTGCTACCTGGTGAGCCTGGCCGTGGCGGACCTGATGGTGCTGACGGCCGCCGGGCTCCCCAGCATCACGGAGTGCGTGTTCGGCTCCTGGGTGTTCGGTCACTACGGCTGCCTGTGCATCACCTACTTCCAGTACCTGGGGATCAACGCGTCCTCCTGCTCCATCACCGCCTTCACCATCGAGCGGTACATCGCCATCTGCCACCCCATCAAAGCCCAGTTCCTGTGCACCCTGTCCCGAGCCAAGAAGATCATCCTGTGCGTGTGGGCCTTCACCTCCCTGTACTGCGTCATGTGGTTCTACCTGTCGGACATCCAGCAGCTGGTGTACGACAACGTCACCATCACCACCTGCGGGTACCGGGTCTCCAGGAAGTTCTACCTGCCCATTTACTTCTTCGACTTCGGCGTCTTCTTCGTGCTGCCGCTGCTGCTGTCCGCGGTCCTGTACGGGCTCATAGCCCGGATCCTGTTCCTCAACCCGCTGCCCTCGGACCCCAAAGACAAGAAGAAGAACGGACACAGCAACCAGAACCACAAGAGCGCCAGCTGCAAGAACTCCAGACACTCCAGCTCCACCGCCACCTCCCGCAGACAGGTGAGGGAGAGGAGGCACCTGGAGCCCTGCGACACCAATAAATTAAATGAAAAATAACTCACTATATTAAAGACAATAACGGCAACAATAAGCAAAACTCTGAGATCATGTAAAACTGAAGCAAATTACAAAATAATTCATTGATAAATCATCAAAGATACTTGAGTTTAACATCACGAGGAAAATAGCAAATATTCACATTTAAGGTCCTGAGAAATGTTTTTAAAATTCAGTCAACAAATAGATTATAGATATCATTTTTTTAAATTAAAGAGTTAGACTGACCCTTTAACATTTTCCAGATCTAAGTGAATATATTAGAAAATGTTTAATTCTCTGTTCTTCAGTTTCTATAATTCCCCTCTGACCTTCAGTGCGGTTGCAATCATCACGTTTCTCCCCGCCGTCCCCCTGCAGGTGACTAAGATGCTCGCCGTGGTCGTGATCCTGTTCGCCACGCTCTGGATGCCGTACCGCACCCTGGTGGTGGTCAACTCCTTCCTGGACCCGGCCTACCTGGACAGCTGGTTCCTGCTCTTCTGCCGGATCTGCATCTACCTCAACAGCGCCATCAACCCGGTCATCTACAACGCCATGTCGCAGAAGTTCCGCGCCGCCTTCCGCAAGATCTGCCGCTGCCGGGGGAAGGGCTCCGACAAACCCGCCGCCTACAGCATGGCGCTCACCTACAGCGCCGCCAAGGACACGTCGATGGTGGAGAGCACCGACCACTTCACCACGGAGCTGGAGGAGCTCACCGCCATGGACGACCTGCTCTCGGATCAGAAGATGTTTCCCAACCCCTGCGTGTACGGGCAGGCGACCTTCAGCGACGCCTGAGGCTCGTTGGAGACCAGAGAGACGATTCTGAGGACGGACAGACGAGGACGCCGTCTCTTGACGGAGTCCATTCAGTGCGAGGACTGCTCCAAGAGAGCCTGCTGACCTTTTGAGAGGCGGGGCCGCCACAGCGAACAAAGATTCCAGACGCTGATGAAGGACGACAGTCGTCGAGGCAAAGAGTCAAACGACTCGAACACGAACAGATCAGAGCTCTGCTGATGCCCGGCTGTCGTCCCATCGAAACCATCGCCTCACAGAGACATCTCTCACACCAGCAGATCGGAGAAGCAGCGATGAACAGCTCAATGCCGACACGTCAGGCCTGGATACGTCCTCTAAATTCTCCATCTGCGGCCCCGCCGTTTTGGCGGTCCAGTTTCCGTCCTGATTTGGAGTCACAGCCGAACCCTCACTCTCCACAAACTGGCCCTGGTTTTAAGGGTGCAGCTCGTGTCTGCAGCCTTGAACGCGACGGGAAAACCAACAGAGACTGTGCCGACTCCTCCAGAGGCCGGAGGAGGTAGATCCAGCCAAGGTCTGAGAACAGGCGTGTACAAAGAACTTAATTACTCAAATTTTAAAAAAGCACCAAAAAAAAAATAAAAAAAAATTTGATATTTGCTGCTGTGGCTGCCGACACCTGTGGCATGCTTTATAAACGGGTGACAAGTTGTGTCTAACTTTCAGAGGATGGCGTGTTCAGTGTGTATCTCCTGTCACAGAGAGTGAACCATGAGTCGCTGTAGTGTGTTTGTGGTTTGTGTTTGTGATTTAAACGCAGAGTGAACTTTGGCTTCTGTGTTGTTGGAACAGTCGCTTCACTCGTCTTGTTTCCTTAGTTGTTAAAGTCGCCCGGGGAGCGTGCACGCCTGCCTGGTGTCGCGTGGTGTTTCCTGCCGGATCAGAGCGTACGCTGCCACACACACGGGGGATATAATTGGGCAGCAGATGAAACTGCGGCTGTGGAACAAGCTTCGTTTCTAACGATGGACGGGAGAAAAACCAGCGGCGGCCTCTTTCATGATTGTGCCGGTAAAATCCTTCAGTGTCAGTATCTGTTGTTGACTCCTCGAACTCTTCTGTTGGCTGTAGGTTTTCTTTCATTTTTATTTATTGTCCAGTGAAAGACTAGAAATATCCTTTTGTGAAGTTCTCCGTGGAAACCGCTGCTTCGGTCAGATTAACGTGAAGCTATGAATATTTTGACGTTCGTGTGGAAACACTTGATTTGTACATTTGTTCTATCTTGATGCTCTGAATAAAGATCTTTCTGGAAGAACATGTTTTGCCTCGTCCTATGATTATTCCATTTCAGGGATGTCAAATTTTCTTTTTGGCTGTTTAAAAAAAAAAAAAAAATCTTGGATACCTGTGGCATACAATATATCTGTGGAGCGGCCCCTGAGAGCAGAATCACCTCACTGCTAATTTACAGCCATCACTGGTCTGGAAACTGCACTCTGGGGAATTTTAAAAGGCTTTGTACAATCGCTCTGAAGCCTGCAATCCCCCCTACACACACACACACAGGCACGGTGGACCGCTGTGGCTCCGACTCAGATGTGAGAATGGCTATAAAACACCTCAGAAAAGGGACGGACCGTCCACAGGGAGACATTGACCTTCAGCTCCACGATGCAGGGACGTCACACGATCACGCAGGTAAATTGGAAGCGGCTGAAAAGCCAAAGGAAGAGCACGAACATCCTCCTCCTTCTGAGGGAGAGCGACTGTCGTTAACATCACATTCAGCCTCCAGAGGAGTTTCAGTCTGGACCTGAATTCAAGGCTTCACGGAGCAGTGCAGCGTTTCTCCACCGAAGACGCCGTTACTGTGGTTACAGGTGATGTTCTCGACAAGTCTGACACAAGCTTTTCATTTGGTGCAAAGCAGTTCAAGGCTGCAGAGCGGAGACATCACAGGCAGCAGAGAAACATGCACGTCTGAGAGTGGAGCCAGGGTTCAGATTTTACACTTTCTCTGCCCTCACACCAAATTCCCAGGATAGTAAATACAAACTTTCTTTTTAATCCCTCAAACAAACTCTGTTAAAACCATACACCACTCCGCTGTGACTGAGAGCAATTATCTATTAGCAATGAGCAGGAGAAAAAAGTGGTGATTAAAAGTTTAAACTCGGTTCCTGTGCGACAGGGTGTAATTACACAGGGCTGTGATATCCGCGTGTCTGAACTCAGACGAATCTGCTGTCAGGACAGACGAGGTGCGGGCGGGTGGGTAGAGTTCAGGGAGGGAGCGACAAACAGTCACGGCGAGGGGGCGTGGTTCGCTCGGCTGTGGGAGGGAGGGAGCAACGTTATTCAGGTGAAGAGACAAGAAACTTTCTGGCTCATTAGCTGTGAAATCGATGTGTTTCAGCCCAATTAAAAAAACGCTTGTTCTCTGATAATGGGTAATGGATGTGCGACGCTCGCAGTGACACCGCGGACGCAGGCGAGGGGCGGGGTAATTACAGCTGCGCTGAAACCAGGGAGCAGCCAAGGCTCTCAGGAGTAATTACACGTGGACGAGAACGCAGCGTGGCGAGTTTAAAGAGAAGCAGATTCTCCTTCGGGGGCAGATGGTTTTTAAGTTTCACGCAACTTCATTAATGAATCTTAGTTCTCTGATGAATTCAGTCTGAAACTATGTGAGCACACACTCACCATAAAGCCTGATCCTGATTCTAAATCTACTGGAAAGAGGATAACATTTAGAAAGTGTTCTGGGGTGGACGGGTTTTTTCCAGATGCTGCTGAACAAATGTGCAATCAGCTGGGTTGGGATTGACATGCGTGGCTTTGTTTACTCTAATCGTTCCGTCATTACCAAAGTGTCAATTACATCACAAACAATCACAAACCCATGGATTTTTTAAAAGGTGCGCGGGTGCGGTCCATTCAGCGCAGATTCAAAGAAATGAACCAGTGAATGTAAATGTGGTTCCACAAGGAGACTGTCTTGGCTGAGAGGCTTCAGATAATGACCCTAACAGACCTGAGCATCCTCTGTGGGGATGAACCGGTCGACCTCTCACTCTCAGGAGGTTCAATCTCTCCGATTCTCGTTTTATTTACTGGAAAACAGCCCTGCTAGAAAAGGTACGATTTCATTCTTTATCAGATTAACTTGCTGCTTAGCACAATGTTTACTTTCCATGATACCGATCTTATGTCCTCTGAACACTGATCCTGTATCACCCTACATCTCATCTGTGACCGCACAGGTTTGCTGATATGAATCCAGGGATTATTGTGAGAATCATTTTTAGTGGAAAAGCCAGAATTTGACATTTTTGACAATGACAAAGAAAGTTGTATTTATTTCTGCGGGTCGCTCACGTCACGGATCGTTTGTCAAGGTTGGTCACGGCCCCGACACTGATGCCTCGCCTCAGCAGAATATAGATCAGCTGCATGACAAACTGCTGGTTTCTGCTGCACCTTGGATCAGTGCCTCAGACATACGCAGGGGATGAAACGTCCTACGTGACTAGAACACTGATTTACAGATCTGATGAACACACTTCTGAAACAAATTATGTTTGATTAACTCCCTCATAGCAGCACATGACTCCTGTATTAGTACAGTGAACCTATGGCTTTCTTCTCACTGAGCTCTACGACACAGCTGTGCAACGCCTTCAGAGGAGCCGATTAAATAAAAACATGCACGGCTGTCGAACTAAGACACTCTTGATTAATTCAGTTTGTCCAAAGCTGCGGTTCGGAGGTTTGGGAAACGCAGACGGAGGAGCGGTAACAATCCTCAATTGGATTCTCTGTGGTCAGGGGGCTTGATAACCACTTTTTCTTTCCTCTCTGTCTCCCAGTGAACGCAGCTCGTCCTCAGGGACGTTAGTGTCTCTGACAGGTCGCCTCCAAGTCATTCAGGGATGCTGCTGCTGCAGCTAATAAAAACAAACAGTCTGGTCTAATCCAATTGTTGATCACTAATTGGATAAAAGTGGATTTTCCAGAGCAAAACAACCACGGAGTGAGGAGACACAGCTGATTACCTGCAGCCTGCTGCGGCTTCAGCAGTCTCCTCAGAGAGGGGCAGCACTCGGGGGAACGGAACACACAAAATTGCCCATCCTGATGAAGACTATTGAATTGTGAAGCCAAGCCAATGTGTGTCGTTACTTGATGTTCCAGTTCACACATCACTGCCAGTCTGAGCGGTTTTAAGCAGCTCCCCTGTAATTTCTGAATATCAATCCCCTACCGGCCAGCTCCTGTTTGTCGCTGCCTTCAGTTCAAAGTAAAAAAAAAAAAAAAGGAAACACTGATGAGCAGGTTTTTTCCCCCAATTTGGAGCTGGGGTTGTGTTCAAGCCTCCTGTCCCTTTTAATCTACAAAGAATTGATCGCTGTTCGTTCAAGGAAAACACAGAGAAGAGGAAGCAGAGCTTCTATTTATTTCTACAAAAAGAAATCCATTAGCATATCTTTTTGTTTGTGTGAGCTGGAAAAGAGGCGAAGCAGAGCCGTTTGTTTACGAGCTGCAGTTTGGCTAAAGACGGACAGTGATGATTCACGAGCTGCGGTTTCCATGGAGTGGAAATAGAGAAGTTTAAAATGTGAACTTTTGTCTATTTTCCAGGTTTCCAAGTAGCAGACTCACTTCAGTATAAAAGCGCAGAGACTAAGTGCATCAGTTTCCATCTGAGTATTTATAGACGCAGTGCAAGCTTGTCGCTCTTCCTTTCACAAAACCACCAGAATAAAGAGAACAAGGCGGAGGAAAGACGCGATGAATGATCAGACCTTCTGAGATTTAAAGCTTCAAGTCCAAGTTAAGAGCCGCTGGGATCATGTTAATACAGCGTCGTTTCTTTCATGTATCCACAGTGGTGACTGCAGAAAAAAAGAATTTTCTCCTTATGATGGAGACTGTAGCACACACAGCTTTTCCCCACAGAGACATTTGAACAGTGTTTCTACACTGGATTTCATAGAACTGCAAATGTTTGAAATGTTCAAGTGAATTATTCCGCATCAGAAAATGGGAGTTATGAGATTATTTTATTTAAAGGAGACACATTCTGCTCATATTTGGCCCAATCATTCAATGACAAGGTGTTTTGGAAGCTTCAGGGTTTTCCAAGGAAGACCTTTGACTTCAGAGTGTTGGATCCACAAAAAAAGCCCACTATAAAAACACTGTGGGAAAGTAACATGTGGAAGCCTCATGGAAGCTTATTTATAAAACTTGTGTTGTGTGTGAATGATAAACACAACTTTGTGTCCGTTCAGTTTGCTGATCGCAGACACAAGGAAAATTGATCTCATCTGACGGACGAAGAACCAGTTTACAAATAAGGACATTTTGTTTTCCAGTTGTCGCAGATTAACATCTCCAGGTTGGAATGATCTGAGATGACGAACCACAATCTAATTATTATTGACCTTTAGAACAAAGAGGGTACCAGAGGTCAGGATGAACAGTCTCTCATTGGTCGCTCTGAATCCCAGGATGGGTTTGTCGGAGTCCACGCAGGCCACCTGTTGCTTGGCAACCTGTCCTATCTGCCGACCCTGCTTCCGGTTGAAGAGCACAGTTTCCAATGGCGCTGGCTGCCGGTAGATAAGTGCACGGCTCAGACACATGCACAGTGAGGCGTAGGAAAAGTTTGGAGCACAGGTGGCAAACTTTTTATCCCGTTTAGGTGCCTGGACGTAACCTGCAGTCACACAGAGAGGATGTTTTTTAATCACAGTGTCCACCCTCTGATGACAAAACCAACATCACACAGAGCTGACCCTCGTGTTTTTTTTTGGCGATGCTGATGAGTAAAACAAAGTTTTAACAAAGCTAGTTTAATAAAACTATGTGACCTCATCGAGCCGCAGCAGCTCAGCCAATAACAAACCCATTACTTTGTTTTATTATCTCTCAAAAACATTCCTTCACTAAAAGCTTCATTATTAAGCGTCTAGCAGAAAAAGCAGTTTTCAGTACACACAAACTTTTAATGATCCTCTAAAAGCCACTTCACCAGACACTCATTCATGCGGAGTTATGAAAACTATTAATACAAACAACTCTGTCCTTTTTTATTGTGTTTTAACAAGCTTGATTTTTTTTAGGAACACATGATGAACATTCTCCTCTGAAGCCTCATTTCAACTCCTTCTGGAAACATTACCGGGGATCCCTACCAGGCAGGTCCAGGCAACCACAGGGTGGAGAGAAATAAATCCATCCCTCATTTGGTTGTTGTTCTGTATTCCTGCTATTTATTTATTTCACTCTTTCACTGCACCGCATATAAATCAGGCCTCGCCTGTGATTCGCACACTGTTCCTCACAGAGAAATTTATCACTCTGTGGGTTCTCTCACCCAAAGCGTTGAAGGTGGCGATGTGCTCCCACATGTTATCGGGCTGGTCAGGCCGTGGCTGCCACACCAGAGCGTCCACGTCGTGCCGCAGGCAGAAGCACGGCATTTCAGAGGGGTTCACGTCCACGGTGAACAGATACTGGTGGCAGCCTAGATTCACCTGGAGAGAGAGAGAAGGATGAGGGGACACATCGATCGGAGGAGGAACTGTGCCAGGCTCTGGACACATGAAGCAGTTTGAGAACTGCCTGCATCTGATCTCATCTTAAATTCGCCGTGGCCTCGACGGGGGGGAGAGGCCGTTTTGAACAGTGCGATCACAGCCACGATCGCCCGTCTATTTGCGCCCCAGATGGCTCGCGCTGATGAATGAGCTTGACGTAACGGCCTGTGTGCGCTTTGCTGCTATTCTGGTCCGATTTGTTTTGGCCGGCAAACTGCCATTGCTGTGACACGATCTCTGCTTGACATCTGGCTCCGCACAGTGATCCCTCGCTCGCCGTCGGGCCCACTTTCCGCGGAGCCCGCTGCCAGCATGTCTGTCAGGCGCCGCGGGCCCGCCCATCTCAGCGCGCACTTGACAGGCATTGAAAACTCTGCATAAACCAGCCTGTATGTTGGTGGATGATGCTGCGTGTGATGACAGGTCGCTCAGCGAGCAATCAACTCCTCCACTCTAAAACCCATTTTCCTGCCACTCGTGTTTGAATCGGCACAAGTGACAGACGTTGGGGAGGCAGCTGATTGACAATGATGACAGGGTCTTTCAATAAAGTCACCCGGTTTGACTCAAAGCAGGAGCTGAAGTCACGGAGGGCAGAACAACATCTCATTAACAGCTTCATCCAGATGTTAGATTTGCGTTCATGGTCATTGGAGCTCAAACCGATGGGATGGGAAATGCAGTTAAGTATTGAGATACTTTCTGTGACTGAAGTTCTTTTGTCGTTGTGCTACACAATATAAAACTTGCACGTCATTCATTTCTTCCAGCGGAGGAAGATTTCAGAATGAAACTGGGACATGACTCATCGGACCACTGTAGTTACCAACAGGTTTCATCAGTCAGCGTCGACACAGAGACTTTGATATGTAGTTCCAGTTCTGTACTGAAGGACCCATCAATCAGTGAGTCAGCGCACTGTTCTTGACTTAATTGTGTTTTAGTCTCCAGCGCCCTCAGCAGGTGTGAGCGTGGGCTGTGAATTAGAATTTATGGTCTGATAAAGACATATAGAAACAGGAAATTCATCTCTGTGCCACCATTATTAAAAATTCTCTCTCACACACACAGTTTAAGGATTCTCTCTAAAATTGTTTTTCCTTCATTGAGACTTTTCCGTTTTTCAAGTCAGTGACTCAGCAGTGTTATTCTGACTGATCCATGACTCGCCTGACGCCCGCTGCTGACAAACTATTTCCTCTGAGTTTCATTGAGAACATTTTTTTTTTTTTTTTTTTTTTTAATCCTACATGAGACTTTTACCAAACTATTCAAGCACAACCTTCCCCAGCAGCCTCTGGCCTGCTCACCCACTCAGGTATGAGAGTTCACGTCTTTCTTCATAATGCAAGCAAACAGAGCGAAGGTTACAAGAGAATAACAGAAGACAGTCTATCATTTTCTACTTCACTTTCTTTACAAATCCAGGGTGAATGAGGAGGAGTGAGCTACTGCAGCAGAACAGAGCCACTTACTCTGGAATCCAGAAAACAGTTACCTGCCGATTCCAGTGTAACAATACACATCAATACCAAGAAAGATTTGACATAAATGAACAATCTGAACAAGAAAGGATTTCAAACACAAATGACAGTCATTGTCTTCCAGTATTGTTTTCTATAAATACATATATATACACACAACATTAATACTACGATTATATGAAGCAGAGACG
The DNA here is from genome assembly GCA_016785235.1 of Pseudorhombus dupliciocellatus. Lineage (NCBI taxonomy): Eukaryota > Metazoa > Chordata > Actinopteri > Pleuronectiformes > Paralichthyidae > Pseudorhombus > Pseudorhombus dupliciocellatus. The sequence goes on along the minus strand of JAFBJW010009049.1, from coordinate 802,681 downwards.
AACACTGAGGATAAATAACTGTATCTGGGTGTGACGCAAGCAGGCTAAGCTTTTAGTGGACACTTATTTCTCCTCATCAAAGAGATTTACAGGCTTTGTAGCAAGAGGAGGGGAAATGAGAATCTGACATTAAGAAATCAAAAGCAAATGCACCTGCACCTGCACACAGAGGCCAGATGTCTCTAATACCAGCGGAAATGTCAACGCTCTGTCACTGTGATTCTGCTGCTCGCGCGTCTTCACAGAGATAAGTCGGAACTTTCCTGACAACCCATCTGCTGGATCAGAAATCAAAATTGATAACCTGGTGGGGTCGTAGATGTCCTGGTTGCCACTAACAACACAGGGTTCCGAAATCTATGGAGCAAGGCAGCAGCATCATCCTACAGAATGTTGTTTTAAATCTGAGGTATTGGGCCATTCACTTCTCATCACCACAAAGGGATGTGAAGATACAGATTTTTATCTTTATATCACAGACAGAGACCATGTTCATTATCTATGCCATGTGTTTGTGTTAGATTAGTTTTTTTACAGTGTGCTAACTCAGAGGTATTACATAAACTTGACATAATGCCATAACTTTCTAGTTAACAAGTACCTTAAAATGAACGTTAACACAATTAAGATGTAAAAAAAAAAAAGATGTGTGTGTGTGTGTCTAAGAAATTTAGAGGCCTAAAATGTGACAGTTAATCCAGAGAGTAATCCAGAGTTGCATACTGATGCTACATAAAAACCAACACACCATGCTGTAGCTTCCTGCCTGAATACTTCCTGAGGTGATCACCTACATCATTTATTCACCATATTTACCAACACACTGAAAACACAACAAAGTTACTCAAGTTACTTCTTCTTCAAACCAAAATAGATCTGTAGCCTGGAGTCAGATACGGATGCCTGGAGACGAATAGCATGTGAAAAAAAAAACAGGAGGAACTTTATCAAAGTTTGCTCAAGTTAAAGAACAAGCATTGGTTTCTATGCTGTACGTAATTATACAAGATTCCAAGGGAACACAAATATAAGTCTCCATGTACTAACCCTGCAGAGGCAGGTGTACAAGTAGAGTCCATTATAGAAGGCATTGCAGACTGGATGGTATTACTAACAACTCTCACAAAGGAGCCAAACAGAGCGACCAAAGTGCAAGTCTGGGCAGATGAGCGACGGAACCATTAATGCAGATTTAGCCTGGGCAGGAAGTGAAGAAACACCTGTAGACACTCACATGTTCGCACACACGCAGAGCAAACAGACGCGGCTGCCCTTCAAAAGGATGACAGCACGGATATGATCACAATCAATGGCAGCTGCTTGCCTGTCTGTACTTTCTGCAGAGGAAGAAACATAAAAGGCTTTTCATGCACGTCCGGCTCTTCATCAGCACACAGCACTCATTAGCCTTTCATTACATTATGAAAGGACGAGAGTTTTCGTGATGGAGAATTCATAAACATAAACACAAAGATCATTTTGTGCTAATGAAAGAGAAAGAGAACGGACGTGGACTAATGTCCACAAACGACTGCAGCTTTTGAAAACTGTGTGCAAAAAGAAAAACCTCCACTTAGGCTCATTATCTGGCTTTTTCCACATAATACATGATATTGAGTTGCTCAAAAAAATACACATATTAGAGGTTTTATATTAATGTCACGAATCATGTCCATCTGAGGAATTCAGGATATAATAATGTTTGTTTCCCTGTCTTCAATAACATCTGAAACACGTGATACATGTTTTTAACCTTGGTGCAAACAATGATGACAGAAGGACGCATGTGGACATTTTTCTGGCAGTAGAAAGAAGACAGGCTTCCGCCTCCCTCAATCATTTCTCTCCTCAAGTACAAAACCTCCCAACCCCTTGGGGTGGAGAATAATAGAAATGAAGAAAAAAAAAAAAAAAAACAAGGCTCAGATTTAACAGTAACATTTCAGATGAGATGTTTGCAATCCTTGAAACCACAGCCTCGGCTGAAGGTCATCATGAATCTTTTCAGCTCACCAGGCAAAATCAAGGTTTACAGAGGGTTGAAAGTTAAAGCTTCTGTAACGCTCGTGTGATAATGGAAAAGACGAGTTCCTTGTCTGTCACCCTGCGAATATGCTCCAGCTGTCTGCTTTTGTTGCATCAAGCTGAAAGAAACTTTGGGCCGAGGGTGGGATCAGACTCGTGGCTTTTGGTGCGTAGCACCAACCACTCAAATAACTGCAAAGTGACATGTAGCACAAATGTATTCTTCCAGAGACACTGATAAAAATAGACATCGGCTACTTCTTGCGATTCAAGACACGCGGACATGTGCTGCTAATGAAGAGGGTGGGTCTGTTCTTTCTTTGCTGGGCTTTGGTGGAGCTCTCTGCTGAAGTGGCTTGTTAAGGTCAAGGCCAGCGGGGCCTCAATCATTGGGAGCCGGGCAGAATAAATACACGCTCTCATCGAGGCGGCGAGTATCAGGTATCAAACAGCACACTTGAGGGGAATGACCGATGGAGCGAGGCGACAGAAATGACTCAAAATGTTAAATAGGAGCGCTCGAGCTCAAAGGATGGGGAAAAACAAAGTGTTCAGGAAGAAGGAGAGAATATTACTCACCACCCGAGTGGGCTTGAGCGATTCTGCGTCAAAGTGTGTAAGACTGGAGCTGTCCTCCGGGAATGCATCACAGTCCTCCAGTTCTTGGAAGTTACAAAGGGGCTTGTCCCAGTCTTCATTTTCTTTCTGTACAAGATTAGAGGGAACATGAGAACATGAGTCTGAGGCTTCAGTTTCACTTTTGCATTTATTAGCATGTCAAAGGCTTGAGTTGCACTGAAGGCCTCATGAGGGCCAGGGTGATACTAACGAAAGGTGAGGGTGGAGCAGGAAGTGGACATAAAATGCAGCCCAAAGTTAGACTGGGAGCGACTCTAGGGACCGAGGTGTGACGCTGGGTACAAGACATGAGGAAGAAGAGGCTCAGAGCAGCTGAAGTGGGGAGAGACAGAGGTGAGAGGCCACGCAGGAGGAGGATGAGGAGGAGGAGAGGAAGGGATGGACTTAATGCATGTATTCATGAATAAGAAAAAAGATGAGGGCACCCAAAAGCGAAGCCAAATCATCTTTATCAGCCCCAAGAAAGTGTCTGCGTCCTCACCAGGTCTTGGGACGTGAGGTGTGCCAGTCTTTCGTGGATGAGGGCGGCCTGCTCCTCACTCGTCATGTACTCCCCTGTCCGGTCCCCCAGCACCAGCTCTGGCCACATGGGTCCCTCGCTGCGTTTCTGCAGGGTCACCTCCAGGCTGAGGACACAGACATTAGTTCCTGATCATTCAATGTGCTAGTGATCCGGCAGCGAGCCAAAATCTCAGTTCACACAATTTCAGAAATTGCCCGACATCTGGCCTCGTCTATTTATTTACTTTTTGTTGCTGCATTTACAGATTTTCAGTGAACTGGTTCGAACAGGGCACTAGTGCCATGAATTCAACACGTGATCCTGGTCGTTTATTCTCAGGGTTTCACTCAGAGATGTTAATGAAGGTCAGAGCGTAAAGATTTTATGAATGAGAATTAATTAGAATAAAATTTGAATGACATTATCTTCTTTGTTGTATTATATTTATGATTATTTTGTGAACAAGATTCTATAGCTATTGTTCGAGAGGAACATATTGAATTATGCAGCCGATGCTTTACCATGTTATTTGTGACTGAATTCATTTTGAAATAACTAATAATAATTATAATAATAGGCTTGTAAGTTTTCCCTTCTTTCATCTCACTTTGTTGGTTGCATCGTTGCTCAACTACAGAGATGGCACCAAGTCCATTGCCCACGATCCCAATCAAGGTTCTATTCTTCACAAATCTCTTTACTCAGCCAATCAAAATAATCATTGTCATTCATAACCTAAAAAGTTTCATTTTTTTCTTTACTAAAAATACATATTTTACATACGGACCAGAGCCCTTCCTTGGTAATTCATACAGTTTTTGTAAATTATGTATTTTTCATCATCTCAGAAAAACATGTTTTTTTTTGCCAGAAAATGCTGAGAATCAACCCTGCTCTATTTTACTGAGAGAAACCAGGTCCATCTGTGCAACATAAGAAGATATGAAAGACACACAATGGGCAGCGTGTTAATTCGGCTCAGGACAAAGGAGAGCAGGATGGAGCTCAGCGCCTGATCTATAAAGAGCAGCACTCATTAGTAAACATGCATAATACCACAATGTAGATATTTACATTGTAAATGAACGTCCAGCTGCTGCACGCCTGCAGACACAATGCACAGATGATGCAAACATACTCGATTTCATTTCTCAATCACATTTAATTATTCTACTCTGCATTTTTTGGGGGGTCTACTTGGAAAAAAAGCATATACACACATATATACATATATATAATATATATATATATATATATACACATATATACACACACACACACACACACACATATATATAAGGTATCTTTGGTAAATTTGCACAATGACTTTAACCCAGCCGATGGAAAACAATTTATTTTACTGCTGCTGACCGACAAACAAAACATAGCCTCCATGTCAGGAGTAATAAATAAATAATAAATAAAATAATGCTCCCAGGATAAACGCGTGTGCGCACGTCACAGTCACTCATATCAAGCATTGTCCTGTTCTCTCTGACGCAGGTGTCCTCTCTCTTTCTGAGACATGCGACAACCTTCAAACTTTTCAAGAATGATCAGAGAATGAACAGCCTAGGAAACATGTTTTGAAACTGAATGGGGCGTTGAAGGACTCTCACTGAAGGGACAGGAAGCAGAGCTGAAACAGATGAAAAGTCTATAATTTGGAGGTATGACTCAATTATACTGACGACTGACTGGACAGAATCTGTGCTTATGAAAACGACTCAAATCCACCCATTCTGTTTTCAAGATTATTAGTTTTGCCATTGCACTGGATGTTAAATGGACAAAGAGTTGGCCCCCAACCTGAACACCACCACTTTCGTCTAGAATACATTCTGGGTGAATGCTGGGGAGGCGTGTGCATCATCCCCACATCACAGCGGGGAGCAGTTTAGACTTCTGCGTAGGACAGATAAGAGAGCAAACTTACTCCTCTGCGTGAGTGGGCTGGGGCTGTGGTGAGGAGCCAATTCACTGAAACCTATCAGGAGCGACTCACACTGTGTGTGCAGATTATTTACATGAGGTGAAATGTGTGGTTTGGTAACAGACCGAGAATGCCAGCGAACTGGAGAATAAACAAGGAACATGTAAACTGCTCCTAGAAGTCAGGGCTTTATGTCTTCCTCATTCAGGAGCAATATTCAAAACAACTGAAATATTGCTGCAAACAAAGAACACTTCAAGAACATCAGGTACGTAGAGGCCAGGCTGCAAACCTTTTGTCGTCTTTCATGATCCAGGCGCTGGCTTCAGGGTCGATGGATGCAAACATCTGGCCCTTCAGTAAAGGAGGGAAACCCTGGAATCCAATGCTGATGGTGTCTGCAGTCAGTTTGAACTGCACCTCCTCTTTGGTGACTCCCTTGGGCATCCGCACAGATACGGTGATGTCCTCGCCTGTCTGCTGCCAAAAGTAAATGGGATCTGAGTTGAAATGGGAGAGAAAGATACAATGCTTAAGTTACACACAGACTGAACATTCAGAAGATGTAGATATTTGGGAATTTGTTGTTGTGGCTGTAATGTGCTTTCATCTCCATTTTCTCACTTGTCTGACAATTCACAAACAATAATCAACTGCACATGTGACACATTTGAATGTTTCTCTAAGCCATTATAATAGATGATTGTTTCATTCTTTTTGTTGTTGCCTCTGCTGAGAATGACCTTCTATGAGTCAGTGTTTACCTGCTGGTGAGAGAGAGCTCTCCAACACCACTTAACACATTTCACTCACATCTAAAGCCATGTTCAGGCCACAGGCCAAGAAACACATTAGTTGGTTTTGATGTGGATCCAGTCCAGCTGCTGACTCCAGAGTTTTATAAAAGCATCGCTGAATAGTGCAATGGTAAACATAGCCATTTCTCATCAGCTGAAATATAATCTGTATGGCACCTACTTCCGTCATCATCGTCAGTAACTTCTGTGTGAGTGTTTCTGGTCTGAGAGAAATAAATTCTCATAAAAACTCTCAGAATGTAAAAAACCTAGAGCAACATTGGAGAAGGTGGGTTTTCATAGGAAGTCCATAACTGCAGGTTAATAGATGGAGGCACAGAAAGTGCTACTTAAATCACAAATCTCTTGGCTGCATTTCTGCTTCTTCTGAACAGGAGACAGGTTTTTCTCTGAAAAATATTTATAAAGTCCCACGGAGGCCATCTTTTATCAACAAAGCCCTTTTCATCCATTTCTGATCTGAAGGGAGATTCATGCATTATTTTCTTTCAGGCTACAGCTTCAGGAATTTTGGCCTGGGGTGAAAAGTAGTTGCTAAACATTTCAAAGAGAGCAGTGACCCTGTAGCTCCACACAGCAGGACACACAAAAAAGTATTCCAAATTCAAATCCGGAACAATCAGCTTAATATGTTCTGTACACGATTACATCGGCAAAGAAAACTTGTATTAAAAAAAAAATTCACATCTGCAAAGCGGCATGCATGAGACATAAGAGTCCGCTGAGGACCCTTCACACTTTCACTCTGAATCCTTGTATAGTACATCTAAAGACTACAAACAGTCAGCAATGAGCTGAACACACTTTTTAAATTCAGGTGTGCCAAAGCAAACTTTTGGGGGAAAAAAATAATGTTGAAGTATATTATTATAGAAGAGAGTTGAAAGTCTGAATCAGTTTAACCTTCATATACAGACGACTCTTCTCCAAACTCTCAAGAGAAGTGAGTGTGTGTGAGTGTGTGTGTGTGTGTGAACTGTATCAACAACACTCTGATTACTGGCAGAGCCTGAGCACTAAACTGGTCCAGTTGTGATGAGACCTGATCCATATCTGGCAGGAATTTGAGGAACAGAGAGGTGTTCATTATCACCTTTTGTTTCCCACTGAATCAACAAAGAAATGAATGAGGAGGAGAGAGAAGAACTGCCAAATATGCATTTTTCTTCAGTGCATCTCTACTAACAGACATGTATCTTCAAACAATCCCCTTGCATGAATGATCCATCATGATAGTTTTTATTAATTTCCAGGCATTTACTTGGATCCCTACAGAATTGTATGTGAATATCTGCACTTCTCCTGCACAGCATCAGGTCACTTCCATCTGTCCAGAATCCTTAGCATTTCCTCTCTCATCACTTCCAAGTCTCTTTGAAGAAGCCTCCTCTCTCCCCATCTAATCCACCTCTTCCTCTTTAAAAGGAGAGCGGCAGAGCGCTGATAAAAGGATTGGCTAAAAAGCCGCTATTATTCTGCTTCCGCTCCAGTGACATCATCTCTGTGATGTGCTTAGTGTCAGAGCTAAGACAAGAATTCACTGTAGGTGTGAATTACTATTGGCACAAGGAGTGAGGTAACAGTGTTCTCTCATCAAAATTATTATCAATAGTTGATTGTGACTTCTTCTTTGGACAGTCAGGATCAGCGTTTCTCCTCTTTTACAGTTTTAACACTAAGCCAACCTTCTCCTAAGGCGTTTCTATGACAATCTTCTCTACTGGCAGCTCTCCCAGGCGATCAGCAGCAGTAAATGCTGCTTGATAGATTTTACTTCAGCCACAGTAATAACTTTCTAGCATTATTTCCCAGCAGCACCTCTGACCCACCGGTCTTCTCCACCGCCGCTGGCTCCGGTTCACTCTCCTCCACGGCACAACCGTCCACGTTCGTGAAGACAAACGATTTTTCCGAGGCCACCATGAGTCCCTTCCCCTGCGGCTCCACAGCTGCGTAATGAGGCACCGACTTCCCCCGGAGGACTCTCCTCTTCCTCACCTCATAATTCTTCTCCTGACCTGCATGTGGACCAAATGAAATGGTTATGAAAGTAATTTAGATTTCTATTAAACTCAAAAGACCGGGTGAAATTACAACTGCTTGAACCATCATATCAGAGCTGCTGCATGTGGGAAGTTATTTCACTGGATTCCCTCACTCCATACACAATGAGCAAAGGTTTTAACTGCTTTCCATTGTTAAGAAAAGAACATTTTCTTCTTCAGACAGCAGGGAGGAATGAAGAAGGTTTACTGTTACTTACTTTCACAAATGTTGTGTTGAATACTGCAGACTGGATTACATTATCGATAGCGGTGACTCGCTGCACAGAAATGATTTTGTAGAATATCCAAACTGATAAAAATGTGAAACCAAATTAAAAGTGTAGACACAGCTGAAGGGCAAAACTGATTAACATCAGTCAAATATTAAGACAAGAAACAAACAATGCTGCTCCAGCTCAGAGAAATCAGAATTAAATCTAGCCAAATGAGGGAGTCTGAAAAGGCTGCTCCTGTTTCTGTGTTTGTCTCATCTTTGACTCATTAGTCAGGAGTCTGTCTTTCGCACCACACGCTCTGAACTTTAATGAAATCCTTCTTACCAATGTTTGCTTCAGATTACCCTCATCTCACACGGGATATGATAATTAAACTCAAATGTACTCCCTTCTATTTTTAATTAATTAGGATATCTGCCGTCTACTCGATATAAAAATGAGGAAAATACCCCAAAGTAAAATAAGGAGAGACACTTAAACCCTGATACAGAAACACTTTTCTTATAAACACTGCACCACCCACCCTGTGCTTCAGTGTTGGCGACAGTGAGCCACTCGAGAAACACTGAGTATCCACTGCCCCTGGTGTCCTGCAGGTCCTTCTGGATGCGGAGCAGCAGGACCTCCATGGTGTGGACTCCAGCCTGGACGTGTGAGACACTGTGGACGATGGTGAAAGGCTCCCCGAGGTCTTCACTGAACAGTGGCTACAGACACAGAGGCAGCAAATACAGTCATTGTGCAGGAATACTGTTGCTAATGGAGAAAATGTGTGAAAAATAAAACGAATAAAATTCAATTGGTGGCAGAGTGTCTTAAATCTTCACTAGAAATCCAAATACTAAGTAAATCTTCTTTCATATTCAAATACTAATTAAAATCCCATCTTGAACTTTGCTTTCAGAATAGTATTAAGTGTGCTTGCTGACAGGAGTGAACTCTCAGTTGTAACCTTCCTGCTTGTTAACGGGATAAAGTGCACAAAGACTCGTCCTGTAAAAACCATTCCTCACCACTATAAGCCAATTACCAACGGCCACCTAAGCTTTTGTGTCAAACTGTTTCTGAGGCTTGAATATGCATAACCGCTCGAAAATGCTTTTGAGGTTTCTTTCTGTACAATAATTGGACATTTGTAAGATGCAAGAACATAATTTACTCTTTGTTATTTTGTTCTGAACAGAATTCATTGACATTCAAAACACCTTCACCCCCCACCACCTGCTCAGGAGGGAGCAAATGGCATCACAGGCAAATTGCCATCAAATTATAGTGTCAAACAAAAACAGACAACCAGCTCTGTCATTACAGGGAGACATGGTTCACTGCTTCATGGTTTTGAGATAGTTAAACCTGAGGTCAATAAAAGGTTGATGTCAGGATGAATTATCACTTCTGATATACTGATATCTTCTATGGTAGATTTCTCCCTAATTAAAACACAAAACACTATTAATGTACTCACTTCCCACTTGGAATGGGAGCTGTCTCCTCTCTTGCCGGTGCGGAGGAGGTAGAGTCGGCCAGTGCCATCAGAGAGAGCAGCCCAGGTTGCAGAGGTGAAGCTGATGGAAGCGCAGACACGATCCTCATGCCGGCTTGGTTCAGCACTCATACGGAAGACCTCTCTCGGCTTCCCAATGGCAGTGTCCTGGATTTACAACAAACATAACATTCAGCCATGGACCGACAGTCAGCCTGCACAACCACGCTGCACCAAATTTCATAATTCTGTGAGAAAATGTTAAAAAACTGCTCTCATCTCATCATACAGGGACACTAAGCTTTGAACTCCTTCCTTCATTTCTAACTGGGTACTTTAATCCCATAAGAAAGACTCTGTGATTAAAAGATGATCATTAAATTGTTTTTTTTAAAGCAGCAGCAGCAGGATGAAACCTATAACACACGCCCTCAACAACATGGACTCATCACAAAGACAAGAAGTTACCAACTGTCATGTGGCCACCCATGTGACCTGGCAGTGATTCACGACTCTGTCTTAGTAAGAGACAGATATGCCACCACATGAGCATCAATTACTCACAGCATGAAATAACAGAGTATCAAAAGGACTAGACAGCAGCAGCCGCGCTGTTGCCATGGTGCGTGACACTGTGTATTATATCAGCCCATAATGTATCACGCAACCTTTGAGATCATTTTCTCCATCATCACTGGCGTTAGTGCCCATAGAGAGAGAGATCCACATCTGCACAATGTGCGAGGGGACACTTCCCCACAAACGTACACAAAGGGCCCTGCCAGGGACGATCATTAGCATGTGATGATTGTAATTAGGATTTGAGCAACACATTTCCGTAAAGAATAATTTAATGAAGCCACTGAAAGCCAGACCGGATTGTCTGATGACTCTTATTCAGGCCGGTTCAGAGATTGATGTGATACCAATTATCTCTAATCATGGTGGATAATGTCTTAGACATTAAGGAGGTCGTGCTCGTCTCAGCGTCTTGGTTCTGGGTAACAAAGCTGGATCAATACTTTGAATCATTAATGCGCATGACAATGTGATTACACAGAGACGGCTCATCCATACTTTATCACTCATACTGTAAAGAAAGGATTATTTTTTATGTTCTCAGCCCCTGACTGTCAGGAAATCATCTTAAGAATATTCCAAGTATGGTAAATTTTAATGAGCCTCACTAACAGAAGAATTTTTGAAATAATAATTTGCCATGTTAATAAAGATGATTTTTTCCCAACAACACCTGCCAGAAATACACTGTGGGCTGATGCTGCTGTCTCATAAGTACATGATCGCCACCTACTGGTGCATCAGAGGCACCCTTGTTCTTACAGTCACAGCCGTCTCCTTTGACATGACAATACATACAACAGAATTTGTCTTGCGGATATTGAAAGCCTTAGCAACAGCAAGCTAAAAATACACACATGCATATGTGGCTGCCACGCAAATATGTCAAACACCCATTGGGAACAAAGTGCATGAAGAAAAACTGGGAGCATTAAAAGGCTTACCAGAGTGACAGTGAGACTGAGGACTCGTCCTTTGCAGTCCACAAACAAAACGCTGTCTTCATACCAGGGATCTAAGTGCAGGTAATTGTACATGCCAAATGCACACATGTGCGCCAGGGTGTACTGCGTTTCCTTCAGCGTCACTTCGTCCACAGCTGCGAACAAGAGAGCATCATGTTAGATAAGACAGCAGCTTTTAGTCAACAACATTCAAATCTATATGATTAATGAAACTGTTTGTAAACAAAACATACGCACAGTGTTCTGTTATAATGCCACCCCCTTATTATTCTAAAAGCTGATTCAAAAGTAAAAAAAAAATAATGGTATTATATTTAAAAGCTATATAACAACCATGATAGCCACAGCTGCCCTCTTCCTTTACCTGCAAGTTGTTTAACTTTAGTATTATAATAATTATCATTGTATGATGTGTTGTACCTTCTCATTGTACTGCAAATGGTTGAAATAGTTGATGTTTACTAAACGATTTTCCTTTATCAAATGTGAATATAGCTTTGGTTTGTTTCTTGCAGTACAACAAGTTAGTGGGCTTCATCAACAGGGTAATGTTGTTATTTTTACAGAGAGAAACTACAATAAGCCTGGAAGCACAAAACATGTAATATTCTCTCAAGATAGCTTCAACTTGAACACGGACTAACTGAGCCATGGACCGAACATGGCTGGTTATGCTAAGCTAGCGCTCATGCTAACTGTGCTCCGAGTTCCTCTCACCGGCGTCCAGCTCTACGGTGTAGGTCGGAATGGCGTCCAGAGACAACCGGTAACTTTCAAAGTTGGGGTCCAGCAGGTCCCTGTTGACCCGCAGCGAGCAGTTAACGTCCGCCATGTCTGCTCTCCACCGGTGGCCGGTTCCCAGGCGAGCGGCGAGACAGGAAGCGCTGACTCAGCCGACACGGAGCCATAACCCCGACGGACTCGACCTGCTCCTGTTAAAGTAGAGTTCTGTCTCCTTCTAAATTAACGTATTTAAATTTAAACGAACACTAATACAACAACATGAAATTAAAGTCGTTATCAAACCGGTTTTTCTAGCGTCTGGTCGGTTTCTAGTTTGAAGCGCTGTCGCCGCAGCAGAAGCGGAACCATTAGCCAGTGACGGTTTCACACGGTCCTCCCGTGTGAATGGACAGTGTGTTCCCCAGCTGATCCATCCAGACTAGTAAAGGTCTGTCTCACTGTTCCCCGAGCAACAACACAACCTCCCCTGTGTCCTCCTCACCTCGCCGCAGCCGAACCGACACAGCCGCCATTTGGGTTCGAACAGACCATGAGCAAAGACTCCCAGATGAGGGCTGCGATCAACCAGAAGCTGATAGAGATGGGGGAGCGGGAGCGGTGAGTGTGTGAGCGTGTGTAGGAGGGACCCACAGCTTCTGTTGTGTCACTGCGTGCGTGCGTGTGTGATGTTTAACCAACGTGTGCATGCGTGGCCGCAGGTTGAAAGAGTTGCTCAGGGCCAAACTGGTGGAGTGTGGATGGAAGGATCAGCTGAAGGCACAATGCAAAGGTACTGTGTGTGTGTGTGTGTGTGTGTGTGTGTGTGTGTGTGTGTGTGTGTGTGTGTGTGTGTGTGTGTGTGTGTGTGTGTGTGTGTGTGTGTCTCTTCAATGAATGGAAGTCATCAGGATTAACATGTGCGTCTCCCTTGTGTCCAGATGTGATCAGAGAAAAGGGTCTGGAACATGTGACGGTGGAGGACCTGGTCACAGAGGTCACACCAAAAGGCAGAGGTGAAGTTCATCGATCACAGTGGATTACTTCTCACCAAACTTGAGAATTTTGCCCTGGGTGTATGATTCTGTTTTAAATCTTCCTGGTCACTGCTCTCACGCATTCACGTGACTTCTTTTCTTCTCCTCTCCTCTCCTCTCCGCAGCTCTCGTACCGGACAGCGTGAAGAAAGAGCTCCTGCAGAGAATCCGAGCTTTTCTGGCTCAACACGCAACTTTGTGAATGAGACGACAAGATGTTTTTTTACTCACTGTAAATCCACAAGTCAGAATTGTCTGAGTCATCGTGAGCATTGAGGTCTTGTTTTTATTTTGTATTGTGTGTTTTCATATTGATTTCAGTTTGTTATGCAGCAGTTTTGGAAAAATGAAATAAAGTCATGCCTATTTTAGTCACTTGTGGTCCAGTCCTTTCTTATCTGTATCTGTTGAATCGGTTGTCTATTCATCCTCGGTGTTGATCTTCTTCTGAGTTGTTGACATTCATTAATAAGGGTGAAATATTATAGGTGAGTACTTCTTATATTCGTAGTTATGTGCATTGTTGAAGGTATTTACAGTTGCGTAGCACAGATGCAAAACAAATGTTATATATTTGTATTTTGCACAAGCATATAATTGTCCCACCGACTGCTGCTGTCAAACGCTTAGCAGAGATAAGAAAGCATCAGTTACACAATTGTGTCTTCGTGGAATTGTTTTTTTTTTTTTTGCTTCAGAGGAACTTTAGCGTGACTTACTCTCATCTTGCTTTGAACCTGGAACCTGCTGGACGGCATCGCTGCTTCTCTGTGCAACTTGTTGTGATTAAGCAATTCTTGTATAACAAGACAGTGACAGGGGTTTGTTTTTTAAGAATTTTCTTGTGCGGGGGCAGTGTCAGAGCTTGCGTGGGTGTTTGTTCCAGTACAGTAAGATTCTCACACTGTTGCAGTTTTCTGTAGTTCCTCCACAATTTGGCAGTACATGTTATCTCCTTCTGAATATGGAAGCTATTGTTCTCCTTGTAATGATGCCAAATCTCTTGCGTTCAGAATCTATCCTCTTGATCAGTGTATTAAATCCACCATGACAGATTTAAAACATCAAATAAAGTACATACACTATATTTATTATTTCAGAAACACTGTAGAAAATACTTAATTTGATCATTTACAGTGGTGGCATTTGTCATGTGTGATTAAAAAAAAGAACTTACTGATTGAACATGATCTTCAAAAAAAATATATATATATATTAATAATAAATAGAATAAATACAGAGTTTCATTCTTTGAGCAAGCTACAGATAAAAAAAAATAAAAAAATTCATAAAAAAGAGACATAACAATGTATAAATTCTATAATTTCCTGTCTGATTAAAGAGAATTTGGCATTAAAGATGTCAGTTTCCACAGAATCGTATTTATTCATCTCATAGTTCAGGACCACACGCTCTCCAATTATATGTTTCTACCACTTGAGGCTGCCAGCTTATATCACAATCATTTCTCAAGAGGTTCTGTTGGGAACGTGACTGACGATCACAGACTAAAAATAAACCCCGGAGCCGTGAGGTATGGAAAGTCACATATTTCCTCTCCTCAGAGTGCCCCAGGGCTGTTGCAGGCATTTGTCATGTAATGTCTCGAACCTTCCTCCGCTGCAGTGTTTACAGGCTGATTGACACAAGAGTCTATTAGAGATCCCACACACTTAAGCACCTGCAGCAATACGCAGAAAAGGTTGCAGTTGAAGACAATGCCGCTGTCACGCTGTCACACAAAGGAGAAGAGACATCCATCAGATGTGTGCACACAGGGTGTGGGCCAAACCAGACGTTGTCTGTCAGTACGAAGATAAATTAAGTCTCTAAGTATCTGTAAAACACATGCTTGGCAGAGGTTAGGTCCTTTTTTCCCAACCTCTGCCAAGCTTCCTCCAGATTAAAACAAAGCAAAACATGGAAATGATTCACATTTCTTGTTTTTAGATTTTTGTTATGTTTCCACATTAAAGTCATGATTTTACTTGGAGCTTTTTTAAACCTCTTCCTCTTTACAGAGTCTGACTTCATTTCTCGTCTGTTTACTCATCCTCCTCCTCCTCCTCTCCTCTGGCCTGTGTGATTCTCTCTCTGCACCTTTGGTTTGGCCTGATCCTCAGATTGAGTCTGAGCTCCGAGTCTCTGATGTGATGTGGTGTCCGCTGTCCCCGCCCATGTCTCAGGTGAGAGGCGGGACAATGAGCAGCAGCATAAAGTGTCAGAGCAGCTCACACAGCCAGTGTCTCCCTCCCTTTCTCTCTGTGTGCAACTGACCCAGCTGACAAGTGAACTGTGTTTGCATCTAAGGTGAGTTTTTATTCACTCTTAAAAAAAAAAAAGTCATTGTGAAGGTAACAGATTTGTGTGGGTTTTTGTTACGTAACCTCAGTGATTGCCATGTCCTCTTACACAAATAACAAACTCTTCCCCTGTGTACATTCTTTAAAATCCTTCACATATTAACATTGTAAATATTTGTAATACTTTTATACTATTTTTTTCTTCAGTGAAGTGATCCCACATTTCTGCTCTCGGGGAAATCCCCAGGATGGAGTCAGTTTTGAAGCCGGTGGTTCTTCTGCTCACACTCTGGAGCTGCTGCAGTAAGCTAAAAAAAAAAACAGCCACATTATTGTCCACTAATTTTCCCCTGATGTGTAAAACATCTGTTTATTTCAGGTGCTCAGTACATTTCCAGCATTAGTCCACACATTGGAAGCCTCAACGGAGGAACACGACTCACAATTTCAGGAGGAGGTGAGAGCAGAAGTAGCGACGGGGATTCGATGAAAAATAATTTTAATTAAATTTAATTGTGATAATCCTCAGTTTTTACCAGCTCCATGTTGAGTCCTTATAGAACTAGTAACAGAAACTGTTCATGGGGCATCAAGCCCTTACCAGGATTATTTTTAATCTCTTCGATTCAAAATGTTGTTGTTGTGATTTCATTTCATCTCCAGGTTTCTCCCAGGAGGGACAGTTCCAGCTGAATCCAAAGGACGACACCTTTGGGAACCGTGTGACCCTGGCGTCGAACACACACTCGATCCCCTGCGACGTGGAGAGAGACTCCACACACGGAAACCAGATCATGTGTTACACCAGGTACGCTCCAGGCTGAGGGGACTTCCTGCACAGGAGAGACGTGTCCATGCCAGTAGAAACTGCCACTTGTTTCCATCACAGGTCGATGCCCCGTGACATGTACGTGGTACACGTGAAGGTGGATGGCGTCGCCATTCCTGACAGCCGAATATGCCGCGGCCGCCTGCATCACTGCGGTTTCTACGTCAGTTCTTCACTGCAACGCACATGTGCTTCATGTGCCAAGTTTGAAATCTTCACGCTCTTCGTTTCCTGTCTCTCCTCAGCCGGTTTGGTATCGCACCCCGACCATCTACAGTCTTTTTCCGGTCAGCGGCTTCCCAGGTACAGTCAGTCCTCGCCTCTGCAGCACGTGGTGAGTTCAGACTGGTTCGAACCTTTAAACTAAAACACCGTGGATGTGACTGCAGGCACTGTCGTGACTGCGCGAGGGCGGATCTACGCCAACGTGTACGGAAGCAACACGGCCGTGAGCTCAAATGGCTTAAACGTCAGATTCCTGAGGTACGCAGATAGAATGATACTTTATTCCAGAATGCAGCCACACACATTTTGCTCTCTTATGCTGATAAAGTGACGGTTTGTTCTCCATGCAGGTCCTACATGGGCGGGATGCCGTGTGAGATGCTCAAACCGCAGTCAGATGAACTGTAAGTTGCTGGATTTTGTGGATTCGGTTGAGAGATGAAATTGAAGTGACGGATATGTTCAGATGTGTTTCAGAGCAATGTTCTGCGAGAAGTAAATGTGTCATTTACATTTGTTAAGATATAACCTGCGACTGGACTCAGAAACCTCCCACTGGGGATCCATGAGCTGCAAGATGACGGGAACATACATCGGTGAGTTGGTTTGGGTCACGGTTGTGGTTGATTTAAATATGCATGTAAGTTGCATGTAAGTAAACTTTATTTATCATGTTTTATCTCCTAAAGGGCATCACAACATGAGCTACATTCTGGATTCTGAATTTGGAAGGTAAAACACGGTCCCAAGTTAAAAGTTCAAATTGAGACTTGTTCAGGTTCCACTCGTCCTCTGCGTGCCCAGATCAAAGAGATCAAAGTCAACTGACACCACAGCATTATTAACGTTTATCTGTTCTTTAAATTCTCCAGGAGTCTCCCAGAGTTCAACCTGTACAGGGTGTCAGCTGCTGGCAAACTTTCCATGTTCCAGACCTACGCAGGTACTTAAGACGCGTATTCACAGTAAATGTACAATTAGTTCTCGTCATGGTGACACGTCTGCTGCTGTTTCCCGTGTAGAGGTGACGGGAGTGTCTCCATCCAACGGCAGCGTCTTGGGCGGAACCCTGCTGACCGTGCACGGCCGCTTTTTTGACCAAACCGACGCGCCGGCACGTGTTCTCGTTGGAGGTAATCAGCTTAGTCGCAGTTTTGGAAAACCCGAGCAGCTGTTGCCAGGCTTCCAGAATGGACCCCTTGAACCGATTGTTTGGCACGGTGTGAAAGTATCAGGTGTTATTGTGGTGCGTCTCCACCACAGGAGGCTGGGGCCCATTGTCGTGCCGTGGTAGTAATCCACCCATACACATACATACTTTACAACAAAAGAGAAGTGGTGCGGTACACTTCCTGCACGATAGAAGAGAACCTTCTGAAATATTGAGAGACAGTACACGGTGTGTCACAACTCGAGTCATGAGTCATTTAACAAGCTGTTGGCTATGAGATACCGCTGATGATTGACACATTCGTATGGGAAGTGGTTCTTTCTCAATCTGATGACAGTGAGCTCTTGATTTTGTATCTGGACTTTAATTATTTGTCTTTTGTCAGGTCTGCTTTGTGAAATCCAGCATGTGTCCGATGAGAGAATAACGTGCAGAACCCCCGAGCACCAGATGAACAACATGAGCGTCTTCCCAGGTGCGAACATTCTGCACTCTCTCTTTGTCTCCTGACGTGATCGTCCCGACGTCCTGCCTCGTTTTTTTTGCTTTGTCATTGTTGTTTCTATGCCCGGCGAACATCCATTGTCGCCACCAGAAGAATTTAAAGCATCTGCCAACAAACCCGTTGTCTGGAAGATATCGATCTGGTCCCATCACCTCGACAGCCTTTGATTTGCTTTGTGTTGTAAGAGGATTGTTTGTTATCTGACCGTGACGAAAGCTTGTTTTTATTCACGCATCGATCAAGATGTCCTGACAGACTGTCCTGACTGTCATGTCTGTTAACTGTCATCACGTGTGCATCCAGCTAGCCGAGGGCTCAAGCTAGAAGTCTGGAACAACACAAGACCCAGATACTTGACCGAAATCTGGACCTACAGCGAGAACACGACTGGATACTGGACCCAGTGGATCGATTCCGTGTCGCAAGACTTCCCTAAAACTCTGACTAACTTCTGCTCGCGAACCAGAGGCTTCTTTGTGCCTCCAACCACGGGGAACTTCAAGATGACCTTCCAGTGTGATGACCGATGTGAGCTCTACTTCAGCAACTCCAGTCGGCCAGAAGACAAAGTACGACAAGCGAGTTTAAAAACACATGTATATTTATTTCTGTAACATATATGATATGAATTTGTTTTTTACCTGTTCTGCTTTAGGTGAAAATAATGACCCAGTCAAGTTATCGAAGGTACTACACCCTGTCCAAAGTGATGGTTCTCCAGAAAGGACAATCGTGAGTGTGGCTCACAAATCCATAAAGTTTTTTTTACTGTAGCTGAGAACATTCGCATGAAAATAACAGCTCTCACTTTTCCTTAGCTACTACTTTGAGGTGCTGCAGCAGCAGTATGGTGGTCCGGCAGGTCTGAACATTGGCTTCTTCAGTGAGGAGAGCCGCTACACACGATACCAAACTGTCGACGCCATCAACGAGGAGCAGGACATCGTGGGTCAATATGACGTGTTTGATGAAGAACAGGTGTGTGGTGTCTCACCTGATGCGGCTAAATAACTCGGCATTAACGAACAAAGCCCAGGACAGACCATTACCATCCCTTAAAAATGTGTTCAACGTTATTGGAAACAGAAAAAAATGAGTCAATCGAAGGTTTTCTACTGCTCTTTTATTTGTATTTCCACTGTCCCTCAGGTGGTTTCCTTTGACTCGTGGCCGAACAGCGTCGCCTCAGTCAAAGAGGTTCAAAATGTGAGCGTCAGCAGCAGCTGTGCCACCCACCTTTGTGGCAGCGTCTTCTTCAGCCTGGGCTACGGCAACGCCAAGACCGGTACGATGTGAATCGCTCGACTAACTGTAAAAACCTGTGGGATTTCATCAGTGTCAGAGGCCAAACCCTCACCTCATGAAACCACAGTCAGCTCTGGGTGTTGTCTCCCTCAGCTCCGATCCCAGTCAGAGCCTCAGCAGATGTGGTGGAGAGAGCCTTGAACAACCTTTGGTCCATCAAACCCGACACGGTTCAGGTCACAAAGGAGGGTGACAGCCAAGCATCCCACTACTTGGTCACATTCAATTCTGATAGAGGTGAGAAGGGATAGGAAAACACATCTGGGAGGGAAGAGGATCGACATCTCCAGCAAATAATGTTTGTCTTTTGGACTGCAGGTGATTTCAAACCACTTAGCTATGAGGTTTTTGGCTTGGACACCAACGTGTCCGTTGCGGAGGTCACCAAGGGGAGGAGCAACATGAACACGTTCACTCTGCTCTGGGGCGGAGTCCCAACAAAACCTATCCCCTACAACGCAACTGAAGTTCAGGTCGGTCACAGAAAAACCTCTGGGAACATCCAAATGTCTCTATTCTTAAGTTCGACAGTGTTTAAAGGCCTTTGATGAGTGTTCAGAATCGCCCAACAGTCCTAACGTCCCCGTCGTGTGAATGTGAACAGGTGAAGTCGGCTCTGGATGACATGATGAAAGCCGAATGTCCGTCGGAGATCCTGACCCCTGAAGGCACCTCCGTCAAATACTTCAATGATTTTGAAGGCGACAACTCTCAGGTTTTCATTCACTGTAAAACCAAAAGAAGAGATACACTCTCAGGTGAAGCTCGGTATCTAAACATGCGTGTTGGTTTCCTCACCAGTTTGATGTTGCGTGGAAAGGGACGCCAACACGACACTTTGGTTTCTGTGGCCAGTGGTCAATGAAGAACCCTGTGGCTCTTTTCCACCACAACTACGTTCAAGCGAATGGGAACAAATACGGAGAAGTTGCTTTGGACACATATTCCATGGTAAAATAAAAAACCATAGCCTCTTTCTTTGCTGATGAATTGGCACATTTCAACTTCAAATCATTGAACATGAAACTCTTCTCGGCTTTTGTTCCAGATTTGTTTCGCCTACAAGGGAATGTTGAAAGACGAAATTGGAATCATGTTTCACTACCGCGACAGCAATGGCAAAACCACGACGCAGACGGCAAAGATTAGCGCGGTCTTTGCTGGAAGTCAAAAGTCAGCTTAAACAACGCAAATAAATTGCTTTTATTTGCATGGAGCGCCTCTTTTATTAAGGTCGATTTCTCTCTCTCCCTCCACAGGTGGAGTTACAAATGTGTGGACATGCTGAGCTCTCTGCAGAGCCAATACGTTGGCAGCAGATACACCCTGCAGGAGTTCCATGTCTACCAACACGCCTCCCGCGCTGATTACTACGTGGATGCCGTTTCCCTCGGAAAGAAACCGACCACGAGTGACGAAAACGGTACAAAACTCGACAGCAGTTTTACTTTAGTATGCTATAATCACTTTTTTTATTTTACATACCATTCAGCCACTGTTAATTCCTGCAAAAACAGCATCCAGTTCCAAATTTCTGTTCCCGAGACATAAAAATCCAGCAGCTGACCTGTATCGTTCCTTTCAGCCGTCCCCCTCCAGAGGAGGCCTCCGCCGTTTGAGCACGTTGGGCGTTTCTTCGACGTGATCACTGTTTCCAAAAACACATCACAGATCAGCTACAATATCAAAGCCACCCCGGTGGATTGTGCCTTTGGTTTCCCGATGCTTGAAGTGGCCTTCATGCAGGTAACGCATTAATATCGACATCATTTAGAGAGACAGTTTCAGCTGAGTCATGTGTCGCCGGCTGATTCCTGAAGTGGAGCAAGAGTCGACCACAGGAAGATGTGGATTAAGTGTCTGACTAGCTTCATGTGTCTGAAACTGATTAAAAGCTATGTGAGAGAAGTTGGGTCTTTCCTATGTGATGGCGCACTGGCGCAATCTTTTGTGTCTTGGGAAATTTATATCCATTATGGAAAAGCCTGAGGTCGGAAATCAAACCTGAGTCAGCGCGCACCATGTGATACAACCTGTATCTGGGAGCGGCGCTGTGTGTGTGTGTCAACTGGCTGTGCTGTCATCGCTCGAACTGATTACAACAGAATCAGACATCATTACCTCATTGTGCTATATTTATACTCACCGTGCATTTGTACATCTTCCCCATCACATTGCAAAACAGATTGCGAAATGAGATGAAACATTTCTTAATTTAAATTCTGACAAGTACGGATGAGTTCAGCTTTTACATCCTGAGCAAGTTTCCTTTCTAAATTGACCTTTAAACAACCCAAAACTGCACGAGGTTCCTCGCAGTGAAAATGGTCGAGGTGTCTTTTGTAACTCTGTCTTTTTTCCTCATCTCAAAGGCGCCCAATAGAAGCGAGGACGCGGCCGAGTTCAGGGACGGAGCATCCAATGTCAGCATCACCCGGCTGCACCGAGCCTCGCCTGCTCTGAACGGCACATTTGATGTGGAGATTTATGGAGGAAGAGCCGAAGGTAGATCAGATCAGGAGGGTGTTATACGTGTGGTCTTGGGACAGGGAAACGTGTGTTTGTCTAACGGCAACAGTGCTCGTTCTCAGGTCTGTCTGTGGACATCAGTGAGGGGGACCTGAAGTACGCTCTGGAGGGAATTGCGGGGATGGGACAGGTCAACGTCAAGTACCTGGGATCCTGCAGAAAGCCCAAGTGGAGGGTCCAGTGGCTCACAAACCCCGGAGCCCAGCCCCTGATCCAGGTCAGAACACGAATGCAAACATGGTTCAGTTGCATGTGCATGCACGTCTTCAGCAGCAGCCCGGTCAGTCTCACGTGTCTCGTCACAGATCAACAGCTCCTCAGTCGTGGGTCAAAATGTAGCGTTTAAAGTTCAAGTGAGGAAACAGGGAGGACTCCACATCAAAGGCGCTGGAGGAGATTTCTACCGGGTCCCGAAACCCAATCCTCAGGTAAAACTACGATTTAAACATTCGAACAGCCTCGGCCTCATCTGGATTTCAGCGGGCCTATTAGTCACCCGTCAAGTGTGCGGTCTGGCCACATTCACTTCTGTTTGTTTGAATCCTGCGGAGCCAGTCTGTTGTTCTGTTTGCAAACGACTTTATTCTGTGCCTGCGGGAAGGGTTTCATTCCACTGAGCACTTAATGTCAAACTAATTGGGAGTCACTGACTGATCTGAGCTCTACGTTCTGACGTTGACTATTGTTTCGTGCCGCTGGTCGCAGGTGGAGGTGCTCATCAACGGAATCCCCTCAAAGTGCTCGGGTGACTGTGGGTTTGAGTGGTCCGAGGAGAAGACTCCAGTGGTGACTAGGATCAGCCCATCTCAAGGTGAACTTCGATAGATGAATGGTTTTGCCAGTAAAAATAAATAACTGTGTGAATATTGAATAGTTGGAGGGTCTCAGGTCTCCTGTGAGCGTCTATGTGGCTGTGATTCCAGGGTCCATCGGCCTGGGGACTCTTGTGACTGTGACTGGGACCAACTTCGCCGGTGAAAACGCCACCATCATGGTGGGGCCGGTCAGGTGCCACGTGGAGCAGACCACAGGTGACTGTGAGATGTTGGTGACGTTGTCGGTGTCATTGTTGGGCAGCTTTATATATGATTTCAATGCGTCTTTATTCTCAGCCACCTCCCAGGTGTGCCGGCTGGGCAGTGCCAGCGCCGGAACCTACCCAGTGTCGGTCACCTTCCCCTCGCTGGGGAACTCACGCTACGCGGCCAACACCACCCACTTCACCTACAGGCTCATTGTGTCGTCTTTCACGCCACCGTCTGGAAGTTTAGGAGGTACGGCACCCACAGCAAATACCCACAAACTATGACATCGTTTTTATCAAGTAGGGACTGGGATGATTCTGGGTTTTTTTTTCCCTAGGAGGCACTGTGCTGACGGTGAAAGGCTTCGGCTTCAGTCAGAACGCCACAGTGACTGTCGGCGGGGTCGAGTGCACGCCGCTCCACTCCAGCGACACTGAGCTCAAGTGCCGAACGCCACCGGTACGTGTTCAGGCTACGAGCCACCGCTTCATCATGAACGGTCCAGTGTTTCCAAATTACCTCGGCCTCGAATGTAGCTGCTGCTTCTACCTCTTCTTCCCTTTTTTCAGGGCCTTGCTCTGTCCAAAGCGGTGACAGTGACGGTGGGAAACATGAGTGAGACAGCCAACAGCTCCTTCAGCTACGACATGTCCCTCACCCCTACTGTCAAAGGCCTGAGCCTGCGCACCACCACAGTGTTCGGTGAGTTTGGATCATTGCACAGTAAAAGATGATCGTCTGTTTTATTCTCTTAAAGGTCAGTCGAAACTTTATCTGCCTACATGAGATGCTGGGTGAGCTCTGCGTGCCCTTTGTTTGTGAAAAGAACAGAATGTAATTTGTTTAAGACTGTAGATTATGTCTGTGGTGTTGTGCTGTGGCTCCTAACGTTAATATTCAAGGACTGTATTAAGCTGTCGTGATTAGCCTGCATTATTTCGGTGTGATTACACGTGCTGCCAGGAGCTTAACGCGTTGTCACGTCGTCAAGTGTCAGGATCTTTTGTCGTCTCTTGCACGTCCAGGTCTTTGTCCTCGAGCTGTGCAATGTTGACTCACAGGTTTTGTCTGTTTCCTCCACTGCTTTCGTAAAACCTTGAGAACCTGACCCCAGGACACTGGTAATTATAAAAGACAATACAGAAGAATGGGACGAGAGTGGAGCGTTCCTACAGGGGATTTAGTCGAGTGACAAGCGATCATTATGCTGCCACTTGAGCGACAGAATCTTTTCCCAGGCAGTAATGTGTTGATGTTTCCTGGCTCCGGTTCGTAGAGCGCCGCCTTCTCGCCATCGAGGGTTCCTCCCTGGGAAGCGCAGGTAATGCCAGCGCCGTGTACGTCGGCGGAAAGGAGTGTGTCCCCGTGCACTGGGCGGCCAGTAACATCAGCTGTCGTCTGCCCGTGCTGCCGCCCGGGCTGTACAAGGTGGAGGTGCAGGTCAAGAATCAGGGCTTTGCACAGATAAGGTGAAGACACTGAGACGGACATGTCCACACACACGAAGAGAGAGTGAGATTGATTAGCGTCTCTACTGGACCCTTTCTGTTTTCTGTCTCATAGCAACAGCACCAATGCCACCATTGAATACATCCTGGAGGTCCACAGCATCTCTCCACTGTTTGGCTCCTTGATGGGAGGCACCCGGCTCACCATCTCCGGCTCTGGTTTCAGCAACAGCACGTCAGACAACAAAGTGTCTATTGGTGAGCAACATGAAGCCCAGTCATGAAACTCACCATAATAATCCACACCAGCAACTGGGACGACAGGGGAACTAGATATCAGAATTATTCTGAACTAATTCTGTTGGTCTGTGGCGTGGCAGGAGAGGCCGAGTGCGAGGTGAAGGCGGCCTCTGCCAGCGAGCTGCAGTGTGTGATGCAGTCGGAGGAGAGGACCCACACCGTCACCAACCAGGGGTCCCACAGCAGTACGTCTCCATTTCACCCATTGTTCGCCCGTCCAACTGAATCAGAGCTGAGGAAAACTGAGCTCGACACGTCCGGGATTATTTACAGAGAAATGCTGCGAGCAGGGGAGCTGTCACCTGCGGCTTTACCGTGACGCCACCTGGAAACGGTTTTAAAAACCAGTCCAGGCTGCTGTGATTTTCCATCTCTGGCCGTGTGTTTTAAATGTTGCTGAAGATTTAAATAATGGAATCACGTGTTGCTCCGTGTGTCGGTAACTTGTCGTGTCTGCGTGTTGCAGCTTACGGACAGGGATACGCCTGGAGTCCCGCCTCCGTCAGCGCGCTTGTCGGGGACACCGTGATGTGGCGCTGGGAGGCTCCGCCCTTCCAGAACGTGGGGTACAGGGTGTTCAGTGTTTCCAGCCCCAGTGGCACCGTTTACGATGGGGGGCCGTTCACCAGCGGAGACACCAAAACCAGCAAAGGTATTTTAATCCCCAGAGTGACTCAGAGACTGGTGATGAATGGAAGTCTAACTCATTGCAGAAGAAGAAGAACAGAGATGAAGCTCTAGCGTGCGTGCTGTGCATACTTACATGCAATGCATTATGGTCCGTGTAGCTGAGGCAGAAACTGCCTTGGTTAATTTCACATGAAGCATATTATCTGAGAGCACTTCACCATTCAGTGACTCGTGAGGAATGTGATGCGTGCTTCGTCATGTGACACACCTTTAATCAGATCTACACCACGTCCAGGTATGCTCCATGACTGAATGCATGTTCATTCCCTCTCTCTCTCTCTCTCTCTCTCTCCTCAGGGCACTTTGCTTACCGCTTCAACACCCCCGGCGTTTATTACTACAGCAGCGGCTTCATAGACGGCAGCAAAGCAAAGCTGCTGCAGGGGGTCGTGAGGGTCAGAGCCCGGCAGCAGAAGAGCAGCAAGGTGTCCGTCCGGGTGGGAGGGGTGGAAGCCCGACACGTGAAGGGAGGTAAATACTCACATGTGAATAAAATTAAAGATTCTAAAAATTGGTTCGATTTCCATGGTCAAGTTGGGATGTATTTCACAATAAAAGCTTCTCAAACGTCCCTCCTCCAGGCTCCCCCCGTGTTGCCAGACATGCCCATCAGTGTGTGGCCACGCCCACGTGCCCTGGCACCAATCAGAGTGCAAGCAGCCTTACTCTCCACACTTCCAGCTGCTCCACCCCCACTGTCACCTCCATCTCCCCCAACCAGGGCTCATATTGGCAGGTCATCCACATCCAGGGCAGCGGCCTCAGCAGCACCGCCTGCGCTAACGAGGTTAACAGGGTTTTAATTGCTCGCAGCGAAATGTGATGTCATCAGTGAGACTGAGTGTAACCAAACAAGCAGATTAATGTGTAGTTGTTTTTATAGCATCACATTTCAGGGATAAATTAACATATTAAGATAGTGCAATCAACTATGGTCTTTTTGATAATGTATTAATTTGTATTAATATTTATAATCATATATTAAGGGGTGTTAGAGTATATAAATAAATATAAATATAATATAAATATAGATGTAAATGTTAAAGGTGATGTTGTTGGCCTGCAGGTGACGGTGGGAGGTCAGCCCTGTCAGGTGATCAACAGCTCTCAGTCGGAAATCTTCTGCCGTCTCAGCCCCGGCAGCGAGCTCACCATCGGCGTCGCCCTCCCCGTATCGGTCAGAGTC
This sequence comes from Pseudorhombus dupliciocellatus, assembly GCA_016785235.1. Classification (NCBI taxonomy): domain Eukaryota; kingdom Metazoa; phylum Chordata; class Actinopteri; order Pleuronectiformes; family Paralichthyidae; genus Pseudorhombus; species Pseudorhombus dupliciocellatus. The sequence continues at coordinate 776,183 of JAFBJW010009049.1, read as the reverse complement.
AACAACCTGGGCAACGCCGTCATTAATGTGCCCAAAGAGCTCGGCCGCCGCTTCGTCGTTCTGCCTGTGGTCGACTCTGTCTGGCCGCCTGTCGGCAGCACCACGGGCCACACCAGACTCTCCATCCACGGCTCCGGCTTCTCCGCGGGACAAGTGACAGTAGCCGGCGAGGCCTGTGCATTGGTGTCGGTCAATTACACCCATATCGTCTGCGACACCGCCCCCTCGCGGCCGCACGCCGGCGATGTCACCTTCCAGACGGGCAAGATCCAAAGCTCCTGTCACTCAAACTGCTCCTTCGTGTACTCCTCCTCCGTCACTCCCACTGTCACCAGTGTGTCCCCCAATACCATCAGTGGTCTCACGACCGTAAACATCTCCGGCTCAGGGTTCGGCGGCCGCGTCAATGATGTGGCGGTTTCCGCCAGCAGCATCGCCCTGGCCGTCACCGCCGTGTCAGACAGCAGCATCTCGTTGCGAGTCGATGCTCTCCCCGCTGGCACCCATGCAATCAATGTCATCGTGAGGAGCAAAGGCCTCGCGTCCAGTCAGCCCACCCTGACCAGCCGCGCCCAGGCTGCCCTGAGCCCCGGCGTGGGCAGCATGGCGGGAGGAACTCCTCTCGTCCTCGCAGGAAACGGCTTCGCTCTGGGGAACACCAGCGTGACCGTCGGCGGCAAACGCTGCAAGATTCAGGATGTGACGCCGGGCGTTCTCCACTGCCTGACTCCTCCTCACAGTGAGGGCCGGGTGGCCGTCAACGTCCGGGTCTTCTCCGTGGAGTACCCGCCACTCAACTTCACCTACTCACCTGCCCACACGCCCAATGTCAGCTCCGTCAACCCCACCACCGGTAATTCTCCTCCTGTGGACGGATGGTTCCACATGAACAATCAGGGGTCAGGGAGCTAATCCGCCTTTGTTTCCCACAGGGCCGAGCGGCTCAGTCGTCACTCTGACAGGCTCAGGGTTCGGAAACGAGTCTCGGCTGATCTCCGTCTCCATAAATGACGTGGCCTGCAACGTGTCCGCGGCCTCCGACACGCAGGTTCACTGCAGCGCGGGAGACAATCCCGGGGGGGCGTACAAGGTTGCTCTGCATCACAAGGTCAAAGGTCATGCCCTGTCCAATGTGACCTTCTCATATGAGCTGACCCTCAGCGGCGTGCAGCCCAATCAGGGTGAGCAGAGACTTTGATTTGCTTCTTTCATGTTTGCATCTTGTTTTGAAAGGCCCTTGAAAACTGAAAATCAATCATTCTCTCATCTGCTCTCAGGCAGTTTTGGGGGCGGAGCTCGCCTCAGCGTTCAGGGCTCCGGCTTTGACCCGCGCAACTCCACGGTGACTATCTGCGGGGAGCTGTGTGATGTGGACAGAGACACGTCGACGTCCACGCGTCTCTACTGCGCTTCTCCATCCAACAACAGTGAGCTTAGTTTTTCCGGTCGTGTTTATTTAGCGATGTATATTCTATAACATAAGATGATGTAAAGGAATCAAAACAGATAATTATGACAGCTAAGATAATAACAGCTACTTTCTTTGAAGTGCGATGCGTACAAATCTGCTCAGAGCTCTGTTCAAAGTTCAGAGCTGACGGCACAAAGAATGTGTTTTGGTTACAGTTCAGGCTGAATGAGTCATGGAGGCCGACTGTCCTGTAGGAATGTGACAGAGAGATCAGACTAGTTGTTATCTCTGTGCACGCATGTTAACCATTCCTATTGTTCTGTTGTCTGATGTCTCTCTGTCTGTCGCCTTCGTCAGGCGCCCAGCCAGAGCTGAGCTGTGAGGTGGCTGTGATGAACCAGCTCAAAGGTGTCAAACTATCGGCCGGCTTCACCTACAAATCCCAGCTGACGCCGGTGATCTCCGCGGTGTCTCCTCGCAGAGGAGGCACGGCCGGAGGCACGCGACTCACAATCACCGGCTCGGGTTTCAGGTGCAGTAGAGGAACAAACACACCATACAATAGACAGACACACCCAGAATTATGGTCCGGGAATTAAATGCTCAAGTTGTGCAACGCGATTCCTGTGGTGTCTCTCTGTCAGTGTGAAGACATGTCATTACATTTGCAAAGTAATTATTAAGAAAACAAACATGTAAAAGTACAATGCACAAGGTTATACATGCCTTTATAATCACACAACATTTAACACTTTATTCTTTACCACTTGATTTATTGCTGTGAGATCATTTATTGTTGAAATAAAATACATTCATTATTTAAATTATACGATTAATGTTATTTAATCACACAAAACAATATAAAACAATCATAGTATATTTAAAAATGTCATTATATTTTTATTTAATCATATTATATCTTTATTTATGGGATTTTAGAGATGATAATGTTGTAAATATATACTGTATTTTGTAAATTTTTTTTTACTGCATTATTTTCTAAATATATATACATATATATTATTAATTTATCAATATTTAAATAAACTTCCCTCCTCCTCCTCCTCCTCACTCACCTCACAGCACCAACATGAATGAAGTCAACGTGACCATCGCAGGGTCGGTGTGTGACGTCCAGTCCACCAACAACACGCACATCATCTGCGTGACCAACGCCCAGAGACAGTCCCAGGAAACCAAAGTCCGAGTCAGCGTCGGAGGCCAAGGCATCGCCAAGATGGTGGGGGAAGATCCAATGTTGTCTCTGGTTCGTGTTTGCCTGTGCGTCCTCATCCTGTGTTTGTCACTGTCTTCAGGACAACGCCGATTTCTTCTACATCGACGTGTGGTCGTCCAGGTTCACGTGGGGCGGTCTGTCTCCGCCAGAGAGGGGCTCGTTCGCCGTCATCACCAAAGGCCAGACCATCCTCCTGGACTCCAACACCACTGTGCTGAAAATGCTTCTTATCAAAGGTGTTCACCTCTCTCATGGATGTTTATTATCTGATGTCAGATGTCTTTTTTCTTTATATTGTTGTGGGGGCATTTCCTGAATCTTGTATTGTCTTGGTGTGATATGTGCAGACAATGTACATGGCAACTCTGCCATTGTTGTCTCGGTATTTGTTCTTTGACGTCTCTCTGTTCTCAGGAGGAACGCTGGTGTTTGATGAAGCGGACATTGAGCTGCAGGCAGAGAACATCCTCATCACAGACGGCGGGCGGCTCCAGGTTGGAACAGAGGAGGCGCCCTTTCAGCATAAAGCTACCATCACGCTGCACGGAAACCTGCGCTCGCCCGAACTTCCTGTTTACGGCACCAAGACGCTGGCTGTCAGAGAGGGAGTGCTGGACCTCCATGGTATAAACACACACCGACCCACTGACTTGATCATGTTTAAAGAATAAAATCAAGATTTCATTCTCTGTTGTTTCTCGACAACACTGACTGAGCTGTAGGTGATCCCATAGATCTACAAATAAAAACTCTGGTAGTTGGAATCAGTGACCCAGTGGCGTGGTAATTTGAGTTTTGCGTCCTGCAGCGGTGTTGGTGTTAGTGATGCCTCACCTGCCCCTGCAGGAGAAGTCATTGTTGACAACCCGTTTCTCCAGGTATCCCTGTTCCCGTCACCTGGACCCACTTGGCCCAGACTGCGACCAAAGGATCCAGCACTCTGACCCTGAGGCAGGCAGTGACCTGGAAACCTGGAGACATGATCGTCATCGCTTCAACCGGCGACAGGTACAGTCCAGTCTCAGTCACATGGTCATAAAAAGTACAGTGACATATATATAAATATATAAAATCAAATGAATATTCACCCATTTAATGTTTTTCTTAAACACAGTAAAGTCCCTTGTCTTGGGTGTAAATATATTTAATATATTTTATATTGCAGCACATTTTAATCTTTTGTTTCCAGACACAGTCAGAGAGAAAACGAGGTGAGGCACATCGCCTCAGTGTCAGCTGATGCGAAGACCCTGACCCTGACCAAACCGCTGGAGCACACTCACCTGGGAGTGACTGTCACTCTGCCGGACGGCACGGTGTTCCAGGGCCGCGCTGAGGTGGGTCTCCTCACCAGGAACGTCGTGGTGCGAGGTGCCACACACGAAGAGTGGAACGACAAGATCGAAGCGTGTCCCGACGGCTTCAACACAGGTGACCGGGTTTTTAATGTTTTCATTAAAAAAAGTCAATCAGCAACATTTATTTAATAAATTTTCCATTTAGAAACATGAGAATCACTAATTGTCCTTGTCCTTTCTGGATCTATGTTTGTCAGAAAATCGGATGTTCCAGTTATTTCAGCTCTACTTCAGTTTCATGAACAGACACTGGAAGATTTTCAGATTCGGGAATTGATTTCAGAGTAAATCTGAATCTACAGCGTGTGTGTCGTGGGGGTGGCCGTTGGCCTCATGTGTGTTCGTCCTTCTCTTGTTGTGCTGCAGGTGAATTCGCCACTCAAACCTGTTTCCAAGGACGGTTTGGGGAGGAGACTGGCAGCGATCAGTTTGGAGGCTGCATCATGTTTCACGCGCCCGTACCCAGTAAGAATCTCGTGATCGGCAGAATTGAACATGTTGAGGTGAGAGGTGTTTCTGCTAAAAGGACTTTACACGCCGCTGGCACAATACTTTTATGTTTTAAACTTTCATATATCAACTTTTACACTCTCGTGCTGCAGCTCTATCACGCGGGACAGGCCTTCAGGCTGGGACGTTACCCCATCCACTGGCATCTGATGGGAAACATCAGCTACAAGTCGTATGTGAAGGGTTGCGCCATCCATCAGACTTTCAACAGGGCCGTAACCATCCACAACACTGCCCGGCTGCTGGTGGAGCGCAACGTCATCTACGACATTATGGGTGGGGCCTTCTTTATCGAGGATGGCATCGAGACGGAGAACATCCTGCAGTACAACCTGGCTGTGTTCGTCAAACAGAGCACCAGCCTGCTGAACGACGACGTCACTCCTGCCGCCTACTGGGTCACCAACCCCAACAACATCATCCGCCACAATGCCGCCGCAGGGGGCACCCACTTTGGTTTCTGGTACCGCATGCACGAGCACCCTGATGGCCCGTCCTACGACCCCAACATCTGCCAGAAGAGGGTTCCCCTGGGGGAGTTTTTCAATAACACCGTGCACTCTCAGGGCTGGTTCGGCATCTGGATCTTCACCGACTACTTCCCCATGAAAGATGGAGGCTGTCGCTCCAAAACCCCCGAACCTGCAGTTTTCAAGTCCCTTACCACCTGGAACTGTGAGAAAGGGGCTGAGTGGGTCAACGTGGGCGCCGTGCAGTTCAGCAACTTTCTTATGGTCAACAATGAGAAAGCCGGCATTGAAGCCAAGCGACTCATGCAATGGGCAGTGCTTGATTTCGGAGAGGAGGGAGGGGCCACGGTGTCCAACAGCACCATTGTGGGTCATGTAGATGAACTGGGACTGGGATCAAGCTACTGCACGCGCTTAGGTGTCATCGCGCCGTTTGACGACGGCATGAGCGTCCTCAACACCAATTTCATCAACTTTGACCGCAGCCCCGGTGCTGCCATTGGAGTAACCAAGATCGACGGGAAATGTGTGGATCGCTGTGGCGGCTGGAGAGTCCAATTCAAAGGCATCAAATATTTTAACTCAACCAACAAGGCAGCCTTCAGATGGGAGCACGAGGTGCAGCTGGAGGACATGGACGGCTCCCTCACAGGTCTGTTGTTATGCTCTCTGTGAATAAACTTGTGGAATAGGATTCTCTTCTTTCCCAGCATGCCTGCGGCCCTGTGACAGATTAAAACATCTCTTCCAGGAAACATCGACCACAAAGTTGTTCCCATGAGCGGCTTGCTGGACCCTGCTCACTGCACCCAGAGTGCCGAGTGGAGCGTGGGGGTCCCCGGCGCAGTGTGCGACCACACCGTCCATTTCAACCGCTTGGCTTTCAACAACCCCACACCCAGCTCTCTGAAGGCCAAGGACGCCATCTTAACAAACAAACACGGTATTAAAACTCACTGGAGCGGCAACTTACAATATTCGATATCTTTATCAACCGCTGCTGGCAATCAGTGGGAACTGCAGTAAATATATTTGCTCCCTATTACAGGCTCCACTGTGCTGCCCTATCTGAAGAAGAGACTGACTCATAAGTTAGGCTGGATGGGGCTGCTGCCGTCCAATAATGAATACAATTTCTACTTCAATAATGCGGACCAAATGACCAACATCACGTACCAGGCTAAGTTCTACGGCTTCAAGGTGAGGAATGAGTTCCTGAGTTCCATCAATAGGCATCAAGTCTTTCTGCCAACTAATATCTTCTTGTACGACTCCCACAGGCTGATCAATATGTGATCATAAACCACAACTTCACCCAGAGTCCGGACAGCTTTCATGTAATCGACAGAAGAAACGGATCGACGGCACCGCTGAGCTTCAACAATAACACCAACGGAGACTGGTACTTCAATGAAAGCTCGAACAACCTCTACTACATTGGTACAGCGTTCATTTTAAACATGGAGTAGTACTTTGAATCGGCAGCGTTGTTTGGACAGGTCAGTTCTGATCTTCTGTTCCCTCAGTGTCTGGGAAGAAGAGCGAGCGCAAGCGTCGCAACAGCGTCGACCGCTCCCTGCGCGACGTGGCGGTCAACTTTGCCGTCTACCGCTGCTTCTACCCCAACTGCATCCCACCGACCCCAGCGCCTCCAGCCACTCTGCCCCCCCTGCCCACCGGCCGGCCCGACGACTTTGTGTATGTGTGATGGAACAACGCTGTTGCCAGTGGTCTGGTCCTTGTTGTGTTACATGATGTCACTCTGTGTGTTCCTCTCCAGTCGATGGTCAAATGCCTCCTTCTGGGAAACTTCGGCTGAAAATAACTTCACTCTACCAGGAGATGGCGCTGATGTGGTCATCCCAGCAGGTAGATATACAACCAAAGGAAAACACAATTCATTTTCTGTAATCTAAAAGTTTTCATCCGCCTGACCAGTTTAATGTCAGGATGTCCTTCCTGGGGACGAAGCGACATACTTGACCTTAAAAAGAAGTCAGTCAGGGGCAGCCCTCACGTTCATTTTGTTGACGTCACTCCACAGGGAAGTGGGTGGTTCTGGACGGCAACACTCCGCAACTCAACAAGCTGACGGTCATCGGCGTCCTCGAGATCCCCGACAGCATGAACAGCTCGTCCAAAAGAACCTCTCGCTCCACACCAGTGTACAGCACCGTGGTGATCGACGCCGTCTACATTTCCATCCAGGTCGGTGTGGTCGATCATCTCTCTCACCCTGACTGTCTGGAGAGGGTCGTGCTTTAGCTGAGATCCAGGTGTAGAAAAAGTTCCAGGTTCACCGTGGTTTTCGAAGGAAGGGGAGAGAGCGCCATCTACAGAGCATCCGGCAGATGGCGCAGTTAGAAAAATGCGTGTTCTGCTGCTGTTGCAGGGCGGACGGCTGATCGCTGGCTGGGATGACAAACCGTTCAGAGGGAAGCTGCACTTTAAACTGAGAGGGACCCACCGCACTCCGGACTGGCCTCTGCCCAACGGACCCAACCAGGGGTCCAAAGTCCTGGGTAAGAAATCAGCACCCAGAGATTCCTCTCCTGTGGCAGAAACTCTGATCGAGCTTTGTTCAAAATCTGCAAATATCTGATTGTGTTGCCACTACCTCAGGTGTGTTTGGAACACTGGAGCTTTACGGACAGCCTCATGATGTTTATCACAGCAAGCTGGCCGCCACCGCTTCGGCTGGCTCCAACACGCTGACGATGTCGCAGGCCGTCGACTGGCAGGTCTGTGCGCTTTCACGGTGTCTGAGTCACGTGATGAAATGTGAAGAATCCGAAAGCAAATAAAATTCCTCTCGGTTCGTCGGCAGGTCGGGGATGAGGTCCTCATCTCCACCACCAGCTACAGCGCGTGGGAGACAGAGAAAGGCTTCATCAGCGCCGTGTCGGCAGACCGACGCACCCTGACCCTGAACAGCTCTTTGAGCTACACTCACATCGGTCAGAGAGCGACACGAACACAGCACAAGCTGATGCGTTTCCATATTTCCGCTGGACGTTTGGAGCTGACTGACTGACTGTGTTGCTCTGTGCAGGTGAGACTCACTCAGTCTCAGGAACATCTCGCTCCTACACTCTGGCTGCCGACGTCGGCCTCCTGACCCGGAACATCAAGATCTTCGGTCAGGAGTACCCGGACATGATGAAGGACTCGTTTGGAGCCAGACTGCTGGTTGGTAGTTTCTCCAGGGCTGGAATCGATTATAAAGGTCTGTAGAAACAGTCATAGATTTAAAGATTTGTGTAGAGTTTGGAGTTTATTTATCTGATTAAAATGATGTTTTTTTTCCTCCTGAAGGCAAAGCTCAGATCAGGAATGTTGAGTTCTTCCACTCGGGTCAGGAAGGCTGGACCGACAACACCGACCCTCGCTACTCAGTGTCCTACTTGAACCTGGGGGAGGTAGAGCAACACACACACAGGATGTCACACCTTTTAAGCCCATAAATAAAACTTGATTGATTTGAAAAACCAATTTTGTTTCTGTCTGTATTTAAAGGTCACAGGAAATGACTCGTACATTCAGGGTTGTGCGTTCCACAACGGCTTCTCTCCAGCCATCGGAGTCTTTGGGACAGACGGTCTGTACCTCGACGACAACATCGTCCACCACACCGTCGGAGAAGGTGAGCGCCATGTTACAGCACCGACGCGCAGCACGGCATCAGGAGTCAATTAACACTGTGTCTGTTTTGCAGCCATTAGAATCTGGGGCAATAGGATAACTGCAAGGAGGAACCTGGTGACCATGTCGCTGTGGCCCGGCTCCTACCAGGACCGCGAGGAGCCCTTCAACTATGACTGGAGCGCCGCCATCGAGGTTGGCCTTCTCAAAATATAATATTTTTTGTAAATGTTTTCCTGCTTTTTTTGACATTTTTGTTGGGTTTTTTCCCATAGGTCAATAAGGGGACGAACGTCGTGCTGCAGTACAACATTGTGGCAGGATATGAGCGGGTGGCGTACCGCATCGACGGGGAACCATGTCCAGGTAACAGCTCCCAGATGTCCCACACCAGGGTGTCTGTCCTGGCTTGGTGAATTCAGCTTCTCATCGTTTTGTTTTGGAGGAAAAAAGACAAACTCTCTTCTGCCCGTGCAGGAAACGTGAATGACAATGAGAGGTGGCTCCACAATGAGGCTCACGGCGGTTTGTACGGAGTTTATCTGAACCAAGACGGGCTGCCCGGCTGCAGCCTCATCCAGGGCTTCTTCGTGTGGAGGAGCTTTGACTACGGCATCTACTTCCAGGTTTGGGCAGTGGACATCCATCATTCCTCTGACTTAAAGCGCGGCTCCTCCTCATCGTCCTTGTCTCCTTCTCCTCTTCACAGACTATCATGAGTGTCGTTATTTCCAACGTGACGCTGGTGGACAACGGGATGGCCGTCATGCCGATTGTCTATGCTCCTCCCTCCCTCTCCCACGCGTACGCTGATAAAAAGGTCCTAGCCCAGGTGAGAGTTGGGTTTTTTGTGTTCGTTTCTCGGAACCATTTCAAAGAATTGTTATGACCAACCCCAACATTCCTCTTTTTCCCAGAATGTTTTGATTGTTGGGAGCAGCCCCAACTTCAACTGCTCGGACACTTTGCCAAACAGTGACTACAACATCGCCAGCAGTGGCGACCACCGAGCTCCCAGGCCTGCCAAAGGTGCAGTACGACCTCATCCATTCTGACCTAAAGGTTTCTACAGACAGTGAAAAGTGAAAAGTTTGTATTCCATCATCTTCTCCTGCCTCCATGACTCCGTGCAGGTGGACGAACTGGATTCAGTTGGCCGACGTTTGGATCCTCACACAACAAAGCTCCACAGAAGCCGCACAACATCAACAACAACTACAACGCCATCAAAGGGCTGATGACGGTTAAAGGTTGGCGGTCGTTCTCAAACCATTTGCACGGGCGCTCACTTGCTGCCTCACGTGTCTTGTTCTCTCTCCTTCCAGACACGATGTTTGTCAACTTCCGAAACGTCTGCTCCGGTGAGACGAACATCATGTTTATGACCAACCCGCTCACCGAGGACCTGCACCACCCGGTGCACGTCTCAGGCCTTCAGACGATTGACAGCAGTGAGCTCAACAAGGTCTTCATTGACAGGCCAAATCTCGGGTAAATGAGAACTGTTTGTCTGTGATATCTCATGAACAGTGGGAGGAAACGTCTCGGAGTTTGGTACAACGGTTCAGTTTGACGTGAAGATGAACTTGTTGTTACTAGCGGGAGCGACTGGAAACCATAGGGTAGCATTTTGATTATTTAAATACAGACAAGGGGGAATACAGAAAACGTTTAATTATCGGTATCATGTGTTTGTCTGCGCCTCAGCAAAGTGAACCCCTCTGACTGTGTGGACATGGAGTGCGATGCGAAGAAGAAGAGCCTGCTGAAGGACATGGACGGCTCGTTACTCGGGAAGGTGGGAGCCGTGGTGCCCCACTCTGAGTTTGCGTGGGGAGGAGATCCCCGAAGAGGACTGGGCGACTACCGCATCCCCTCAGTCATGCTCACTCACCCCAACGGCAGCCGCATCCCGGTGAACCAGATCGCCCCCAACAAAGGTAACGGAGCGTGAACACAAATGAAAACTCCTCAGTCAGGAGGAGAAAATATTATAGAGAATAATCGAGTTTCCAAAAATGTTCATTGGTCACCAGGTGTGATCAGGAAGGACTGTGAGTACGTGAGCGCCTGGCAGAGCTACAAGTGTTCAGGGCTCAACTACAGGATGCTGGTGATTGAGAGTCTGGACCCCGACACAGAGACCAGACGTCTGTCCCCCGTCGCCTTGCTCGGAGACGGATACGTGGATCTCATCAACGGTCGGAGCAAAATCTCAGCGACCACTCTAAAATCTGTCAAAAGAAATGGAGAGAATGTGTCTCACGTTCAGCCGTGTGTGTGTGTGTGTGTGTGTGTGTGCAGGCCCTCAGGATCAGGGTTGGTGTTCTGGCTACACGTGCCAGAAGAGAGTGTCGCTCTTCCACAGTATTGTGGCCACGGGCCACTCCTTTGACGTCTTCTTCTCCAGCGTCAGCCCCCAGAAGCTCCGCCTCATGCTGCTCAACGCCAACGAAGACGAGGTCAGAACTCAGAAAGTCAGAATGTATGTTTATTTTCCGATATTGGGTTTTTCATTTATGTATTTATTCAACTCCCTTGCAGAGCGTCCGGGTCGCGGTCTTCTACTCCAAACCTCAGCGGCTGGATGTGTACGTCGACAACAAGCTCGTGCCTCCAACTAACGCCAAGTGGAACGCGAAGAAGACCGACTACACCCTGAAGAAACCCATCACCACAGGTACAAGCTGTGCACACGCAGATCATGTGACCGAATCATGTCCTTGTCTTTTCTTTGTCTTCTAATTTCTGTGTAATTCCATCTCATCTCCTCAGGTGAATACGACCCTCCGCTCAACGCCACCGAAGGCTCCAACTTTTTTGACCCTCTTTCCAAGATGCTGAAGGTCATAGTGAAAGGCTCCAAACCAGCTGAGATCCGAACCTCCCCGGTTCTCTTCCTCTCGTTCGAGATGCCCGCCGTTACTACTGATGAGTTCTTCGGCGAGAACCTGATCCAGAACCTCGCCACCTTCCTCAAAGTTCCTTCAAACATGATCCGGATCACGAACATCATCCGAGAGGACTCCAGGCGCAGGAAGAGGTCGACGGGCATGAAGGTGGAGGTGGAGATCAAGAAACCTCCTGTCCAGGAAACCACCAACAGCACAAATGGTTCGTTCCCAGTCGGGTTCTGATTCAAAACACAACTCTCAAAGTGACGCACTTGTCTGACACGAACGCTGCTGTCCTCAGATGAGGACGACTTTAAGCTGCTGAAGAACATCGCTGATGATATCGGCCAGGCCGCAGTTTCCGGGAACCTCAGTCAGTCCATCGGCTTTAACGTCTCCTCGGTGGGCGTCGTCCCGCCTCCGCCTTCATCATCTGACCCCGACTGGAATGAGGTGGAGCTCACGTGACAAATCTCCTGTGAAATACATTTCTGTCGGGATAAACTCCTTCTCACTGATGCGTTTTTTCTGCTTTGAATCTCAGGAGGCCACGAAGAAAGTGACAAGGGAAGAGCCTGAGGTGAGTTATGTGTCCAGCGTCGACGACCTTCTCCTGATGATGGAACCGATTGCCGGGCAGTTCGTGGGTCCTCTGCTCCAGCAGCCCAGTCTGATGGCCGTGGACGAGGAGGTGAGGAGCAGCTGCTATGAACACTCGTCGTCTTTTGGTCCTAATATTCCTGTATCTTCTTACAGGATTTGTAGAGTTTTATTTTTTATTTCTCATGTTAAATCTGGTCAGTGCTGAGGTGTGTTGTCATCTGCAGGGAAACTGCATCTCCGTGGGAGTGACGACTCTCACTGTCACAGCCAGTCTGAAGAACACAAGCGGAAACAGGGTGGATGGACTGGAAGGCAACACCACCATCCTGTTCAGCTCCTGCTGGGCCAACTTCACCGACCTGTCCATCTTCAACAGTGGTGCGTTCACGTCTGGATTTAAAAATAAAAAAACATCCCTGACGGTTTTTTATGATTGAAAATCCCTCTCTAACTCCTCCGGCAGGCGAGAACCTGACGATGGTCTTCACCCTGAAGGAGTGGGGCGCTCAGTCACGGTCCTTCTCTGTCAAGGAAACCCCAACCACTCAGTCCCCGACCACCAGCAGCAACGTCACCACGGCGACAAACGCCACCGTGCCGACGACGGAACCGACCACCACAGACAACAGCATCTTCGGCGCCGGCACCACAGTGTCCGCCGGCAGCCTGTGCCTGGTCAGCGTCATCTACGCCGTGGCGTGCTGCTCCGAGGGGACGCCCATATGTTAGAGAGCTGACAGGTTCTGATGAAGGGAAGCTCTGTTTTTATTCACTTTGACATGAAGAAGTTTTCTGTGTAATGACGGGTTTCAAACAGAATCTGATGATCAGCCACTGAGTCATTCTCTAAATTTAAGGGTGAGCAAACAAATATAAAGGCATCTGAGTCTAATTTGAATCTGTTCCTTCAGGGGGTGATTTATCTTCAGTAAATTTGATTGTGTGTAAAAAGGTGTAAGATCCATACAACCGTCCTCTTTTTAAAATAGGTGCAATAGTTCTGACTTGACTCACTTACAAGCTGAAGGAAGACAGGAAGTCTGCATTTTGTTTACGATTTTTAAATTAAATTTCTTTTCAATAAAATCATATTTACCTTGATGTGTCCTTAGTGGTTTTTTTGCTCCACTCAAAGCAACACCAATGCAGGGTTTGTATTTATTTATTTATGTGGAAAGGACAATCCCTTTACCAGTTCCACATCAGAAATATGACACTAAAACAAATAATTTATGTATTAAATTACTGTTTGAGTGTCTTAGTTTCTTGAAAGCTTGGTGTCATCTCTCAGGATCTGGTTCATCGGTTCTTCTGTAACATGACGTGACATGACGTTTGTTGATTATTTTATCGCAGACTCTGTCCATGGTGCTGAAGGACGCCGATTGGCTGCCTGTCGTCTCCCCTTGTTGTTCTGTCCTCCACTAGAGGACGCAGGACACCGCAGGAAATCCCTCCGTCCCGCCGTCGCCGTCCAGCAGCTCCAGACTTCTGAAGAAAAGTCACAACAGTCCGAATCCCTCAGACCCTCATTAACATGATCCTCGGCTTTTTTTTTTTTTTTTTTTTGCCTTTTTTTGCGGAGGCAGCGTCTCCTGCGGAAACATAGCAAGTCCGCAGATGCACCAGATGCGCGTCTTTTGAGCGGCACATCTGCCTCCTCCAGCTCAGGAGGAGGAGAAGGAGGAGGGAGGTGACAGAGGAACAATTAGTTTTACAGCCTTAATTTGCGTCCTCCATTTAGCCCGAGCGATAACAGCACAATGTGGGCGTGTTCTCGGCCCCTTTTCTTTTAAAACTTTCGCACCGCCTGCGCCCCCGGAGCTGTGCGCACCGTGCGCAGCAGAGTGGATGAGTCGGTCCCCCGCAGGCCCCAGCTCAGGCTCCGGCTCGGACCCAGCTCGCAGAGCGGAGCATGGATCTCCTCCACTGGTCGTGTCTGTGCGGGGCTCTGCTGCTCGTGCGGGAGACCCCCCGCGTCCAGCCCCTGGCCATCTCCCCCCCCGCAGCGCACAAGAGCAGCAAGGTGACGAAGATCTTCGACGGACAGGAGGCGTCCAAGTACTTCAAGGAGTTTTACGCGTCTTCCCTCGACAGAAACTACAAAGCGACGAACAAAGATTTGATCGAGCCTCACGACTACATGTTGTCCATCTACAAAACTTTCTCCACGGCGGAGAAACTGGGGCTGAACGCGAGTTTCTTTCGCTCCTCAAAAGCCGCCAACACCATCGCAAGTTTTGTGGACAGTGGACAAGGTACGTGGAGCTGCACCGTGCACGTGTGTGTAGAGAGTTTTTTTTTATTATTTCTGATGCAGAAACATGACAGGCGGGATCAGTGAACCAGCTGTGTCACATCATGTGAAGCTCATATGTGGGCTCATATGTGGAGCTCATGGGGTAAAAAAGTAACTATGGCTCAAATAGAGGGTCCAGTGCACCTCTGGGTGTCCCTGGCTCACTCCTGGTCCAGCAAACAGAAGCAGACCAGGTGCAGTAGCTCCACAGGTGGTGCGGGCCAAGTCCAGGCCAAAATATCTGTCTGTAGAGGGGTCAGTGAAAAGGGACAAGTGAGTGGATACAAAGAAGATGTGAAAATTACGAACATACAAGCTGGAAAATGAAAAATAATCATCACAAACATTCAGTGTTGGAATAAAAACGCCCGGTGTGACGCATGGTTCTATATTTTTAGAATCTCAGGCTTTTTAAGTCAGAATTTCACTTTCATTTCACTGTCATTGTATGAACATGCAGGCAAACAAATCCAAGTGGTTTAAAGTCAGACAGTGGAGCACTGCTGGAACATTATGAAGTTTTGGTCGTGTCCAGAAATGACGGTCACTCAGTGTGTGTGTGTGTGTGTGTGTGTGTGCGTGTGAGCTGGCAGTGCCGTCCTCACACACCCATGACTCACGGTGTCTCTCCCAGATTAATTCGGTGCAGACAATAGTGTTTTTTTTTTTTTTTTTCCTGTCAGATCCTGTGGTATGCACATCATCTCCGTGAGAATGCGTCTGACCCTGCCGTGTTTAATGCTTTCCACAGATGACCTCCCACTCTCCCCTCTGAGGAGACAGCAGTATCTGTTCGATGTCTCAACCCTCTCCGAAAAAGCAGAGGTGCTGGGAGCCGAGCTCAGGATATACACCAAAGTGTCTGGGAATTTCAGGATATCTGAGACAGACCCCGTCGACGTCCAGCTCCTCTCATGCCACGACCAGCAGCTGCTCGACTCCAGAACGCTGGACCTGCAGGACTCCCACCGGCCGAAATGGGAGGTGCTGGACGTGTGGGAGATTTTCAAAGATCGCCAGCACCTTAGCCCAGGGAAGCCCTTCTGCCTGGAGCTCAGGGCCATGCTGGACAACCCCGAGAGGGAGCTGGACCTGCACCTCCTGGGCCTGCACAGACACGGCCGGCCGCAGCAGAAGAAGGCCATCCTGGTGGTGTTCACCCGCTCCAAGAAGAGGCAGACGCTCTTCAGCGAGAGGAGGGAAGGGCGAGCGTTGCTGGGCCTGGAGAGGAAGGCCAGAGAGAGGGGCTCCGGCATCAAGGCCAGCAGGAGGAGGAGGACGGCCGCGTCCAAAACCCGCCACGGGAAAAGACACGGCAAAAAGTCCAAGTCCAGGTGCAGCAAGAAGCCGCTGCACGTCAACTTCAGAGAGCTGGGCTGGGACGACTGGATCATCGCCCCACTGGACTACGAGGCGTACCACTGCGAGGGGGTGTGTGACTTCCCGCTGCGCTCCCACCTGGAGCCCACCAACCACGCCATCATCCAGACTCTGATGAACTCCATGAACCCCAGCAACATGCCGCCCAGCTGCTGCGCGCCCTCCAAGCTCAGCCCCATCAGCATCCTCTACATCGACTCAGGAAACAACGTGGTCTACAAGCAGTACGAGGACATGGTGGTGGAGTCCTGCGGCTGCAGGTAGTGGTGGGAATCGAACGGCCGCACCCGAAGGAAGCAGAACTGAAGGAATGAGGAGACTCAAAGAAAAACCTGTGATGCATTTTAAAAAAACAGCCGTGCTTAATACCTCAAACATTTTTCTTTTTGTTCCCGTCGTAGGAAATACAAAGTCGCCTTTTCGTGAGAAAAGTCAAATATTTACAGTCTAGAGTTAAATCTCATCCAAATAAATGAAAGAGGAGAATAATTCCCCAACATGTTCAGATTTCTTTAAATAAACACGTTAGCTGAATCAGCTCTTAGTAGACTGCAAAGAATTTTTACTTTTCTGCCCGTTGGACCTCAGCACTACGTTTAAATTGGCAGGGCTATGTAAAAAAAAAATAAAAATATGGGTTTGCAAAACATGGATTTAAAAATAATTCACACAACATGTGTCAGAATATACAAAGTAAAAACAACTAAAGCCTCGTAAATATGCCGAAAAATCCGTTTCCACATTATGTTCACATGGATCTGACAACATTTAGGACCCAGATAAATGGACTGATTCGACTTTTGCTGCCAGAGTTTTATAATAAACTTCAGATTAACAGCTTTCCTCCCATAGCGCATGTCAGCGAGTGACGTCCCTGCCAAGATTTCAAAGCCGATTTTTTACGCACCTGACGCAGCCTCTGACTCAGGGAACGTCCTGGATAAAACCTCCGTCAGAACATTTCCACCGCAGGGTTTCTCACCAGGTTACTTATCATCTTTTTATCTTCCTTTATTTTATTTTTTTTTTTTGTGGAGGAGGAGGAACATGATTTTGTCTGTAATGCACTGATGTTCAAAAAGGTACCATGTGTAAATATTTGATATGGAAGAAAATAATTTATGTTCTATGAATAAGTTATTGCTTTTTTATTGTCCGCTTTGTTCCGTTACAGCTTCCAGATGGCATGAGTCACACATCTGGATGTTCAGGTTCAGATAAACACATGTGGGTAATGTTTTTGTAACCAAACGTGACAGCTTCGCTCCGCTCGCAGACTGTGAAATTCTCGTGTCTTATCAGTGTTGTCCGCGAAGAGGAGGCAATTCATCGCCAAAGCAAAATGACATTGCTTGTGAGTGTAGGCCGCGCTGTCGTTCCTAACATTAGAGGCACATTTTAACCAGTTTAATTTTGTTTGTTGTCTTTATGGTCTGGAATCTGAAAATAATATATTATACTGACTGATACGGAGAGATTGGTGAATGATTACGTGTCACGTTTAGGTCTTTGTGTGATCGTCTCTTTGCTATCCAGTGTCCAGCAGCGGGACACGTTATTAGTAAACTAGCGAGTTAAATCATCTTTGTAATTGTTTAACCAAAATAATCTATTCTTATAAACTGTAAAAAACAGAATAATGGAAAAATTAAAAAAATGTTTTGAGCCTTATTTTCTCATCTCAAATTTTATGATCCTACATTTGTGTTCTACATGGTTTTTAATGTTGTATTCGATCTTTTGTCATTACAGTAACCTTCACTTGAATTTGTTCGAATATTTACTGACCTCTGCTTTGAAAGATAATTGACCTGAAACCGTGTTGCTGACGTGACGTTGGATCACGTATGATGAACCATCTTTTTTGATTTATCTCATCTGGATTGTAAACTAATGTGCGGACACGTCACATTTTCAAACATTTCCCATCGGGCTATGCCAATGTTAGCATGCTAACGAGCTAGCCGGCGAACAAACAAACATTGGGCATCTCAGACAGGAAGTCACAGTGAGCCGGACCAACTCGGAGAAGTCAAGAATCAATATCACCGAGCGGTTGGGACGTTCCAGGCTCATTAACGTCCGTCGCTGCTCAGGGTGAACACAGGGTCAGCAGAGAGCGCCATCTTCCCTGGGTGGGCCGGTTCGAGCCCCATGTGACCACCAAATTGCCGGGCAGATGTAGCAACTCCCACTCCCCCATTGGGTCCCCTGTCCCTCAGACAATGGCAGCGGAGGATCTCAACATCAGATTAAACCTGTCCTTTCCTCACAGGGGTCAAAGGTCAAGTGGCCCATTGTCTCCGGGGGCTGTGGACATTAAACAACAACGTGCACGAAGGGCCGCAATCAAGGGGAGGGGGAGGAGGAGGAGGAGGAGGAGGGTGGAGAGGAAGGAATGCGATGCTCTCGCAGGGCCTCGCTGTCGCTCCCCAGACAACAAGGTGAGATATAAAAAAGGGGCGGCGGGTTTGAAGCAGCTGCTCGGAGCGGCCAGCCGAGGACAAAAGGCCGGAATGCGACGTCTCTATAGCGGCGGTCGGAGGCGTTTCCGCGCTGTGTCGCTCTGTGGCAGATTTGCTGCGAGATGCAGATAAAATATTTGCCGGGGAAACAAAGACGGGTGTAAATCGAGATCGGGATTCAGCCGCGGTTATTAGATTTGGGCGGCGGGGGTGGGGGGGTGGCGGGTGTGTAACTGGGAGCTCTGGGCTTTCTGTTTGTGTTTCTGTGATTGTAAATGTTTCACACATGTCCAGAGTCCAGGTGGGAGGAGAGAAGGGATCGGATGTGAGGACAGAGATCGAGATTTAGATCCGGACTTCTGTAAGCACAGAGACATTTGCAGGGGGACGTGTCCCAGAGAAAGAAAACCTGTGGAGTGTTTACACGGCTCAACTTTAACACGTGTCTCTCCTGTTTGCTCCCCGTGTTTGCTCTGGTAAACACAAGCTGAGGCTTCACAGTGGAAATCCTCCGGGACGCCCCACACACACACACACACACACACACACACACTCAGACCTGAGGAGAGTTACTCCTCAGATTAGTTACACAAACTTACTAACAGAGAGGACTTTGTTTGCTTCTGAATTTTAGTTTTAAAATCCTGATTACCATTAAAAATCTAGAATTATGATTCCCCAGTAGACAGAATAAAATATGAAAATGTTTGTTTTTTTAAAAACAACAAATAAAAAGTGAATTTTCTACCAAGCTATTATCGAATAGCAATTTAAAACAACAAGTCACTGCCTTGTTTTATAAATAAATCAAACCCTCTGATTTTTTTTTTTTTTTTTTTTTGGTTAAACTGAATTAAAGGATGAGATATCTTCAGACTTGTGTTGCTGTGGTCTGAATATTTGTTCGTGTCGCAGGTAACGGACACGTCCTGAGTTTCCTGCTGCACTGAGAGAGGCTCTCTCGCTTTGGTTGTTGTGTTCAGTTTTGCTCTGGCAGGAAATCGAACATGTGTTGTGCAACTGGACCTCAGTGAAAGTGCAACGGTGGAAAATCCCTGTTTCAGATGTTAGAACTTGACAAACAAGTGGAGAAACCTTTTTTTTTTTTTTTTTTTCTTTTCAATAAAAACTTCCTGCAGCTGTTGTAACCTGGATCAGCTGAGAGAAGTGTCCGTGTTCCTGTCCCCAACGACATGTGTCTGGCCATCAACACCTCGTTAGAGATCCAGTGGTTCATGTGCTGTTGACGGTCCCAGCTGTCCCTCTGATTGACAGCTGGGCTCTGTTTGCTTCATTAATTGGTTCACAGCTGTTCTCTATTTGTGGTGTTGTTGTTGCTCAAGCCCTGGTTTAATTCACAGAATCTAAATTCACATTTCACCAGGTCTGTCTCCTCCTATCTGAGACATGTCGGGTAACTAAGAGACGCTGGCTTCAGGAGGACCTGCACCTGCTCGCTCAGCTTCAGGAGCTGTGATGTCCTCGCACGCTGCTGGGACAGCGTGTCCCCTGGATGTCCCCAGGGGACAAAAAAAAAGGACTGGTGGTTGTGTGTTATTTGTTATTTGTTGGTCCTCTCCCGACGGGCCCGGGCTCGGCGGGTACAGAGGGACGCACGTGTGCGTGCCGGCTCCTGCGGCGGTGCCCCATGCGTCGGGGCCCTTTGGCAGCAGAACAAACCGGCAGGGTTACTTTGGAGCGGGTGTTCCCCTTCCCCTCCTCTCTGCAGCCTTTTACTGTCATGCAGGGATCTAAATGATGAGGACACGCAGAACACACAGATGTTTGCAATATCTCTCTAATATGAACTCTGTCATCCGGACACACCTGGCTCTGATTTGTCTGAGATGGAGCATGTAGCGTGTGCACTTGACATCAGTTTTTATGTGTGCAGAAAGATACTTAAAGGAAGGAGGGGGGGGATGGGGATGTGTGCAGAAAGATACTTAAAGGAAGGGGGGGGGGGGGGGGGGGGGGGGGGGGGGGGGGCTGTAAGTAAAAACAGAGAAACTGTCGCTCACATTCCTGACACAGAATGATAATCAGGGCCCCGGCCGCTTTTGTACATGAGCCGCTTTGGTTTTGGGTGACAGCGCTGGTAGTGTTGTTTTACAGTCAGTCTGCAGTTGGAAATGGAAACCAGACGCGGCGGGTTCCTCGGCCAAACCCCCCCCGGTAATTAAAAGTGCCTGTCGAGCAGTCTTTACTACACGCAGCCAGATCGCTGATCATCGCTGCCCGATCACATCAAAAGGAAATGACACAGGACACAAGGTGAGCCATTAGAGAGTCGATTTCCCCGGAAAGATCAGAGGCCGTCATTGGCCGCTTTATTACCGACAGATTGTCTGGTCTTTCTCCGCCTGTAAACCCGCGGCTGGCGGGGGGGGGACGCGCGGCTGAAACAAAACCTCGTTTCTTTAAATTCTGGCCCGGTGAGAAAAGTTTGTGGAGGTGAACGGTTTAATGTCGCGGCGATTTGATCCGGTGCATCGCCGGAGCTGTCACAGCAGCCGTAGCTTCACGTCGGTCAGGTAAAGAGAGAGTTTATCCCGAGCGGCGCCGACTGTGGCCACGAAATGTAATGACAGCTTCGAATTCAGCAAAGACTCGTGCCTGTGTGTTGGCTTAGCTTAGCACAAAGACTGGAAACGGGGGGAAACAGTTACTACCAAAGCCCTCCACCTCCATTATTAAACTTGTTTTCCTTATACGCACAAAAAACCTGGCGGCAGCCTTTTATCGAGTGGCCAGATATAAACTGATCTATTTATAACCATCACAGAAAGGACAGAGGGACAGAAAGGGTTTTACACGGGGTTTCATTCAATATTTTCTTCGAGCTAAAAAGTCATGAAACGGTATTTTCCTGAATAGTTTTCAGAGAAAAAAGACTTTTACAAGAGAGAAACGATATTTTACGAGCCGCTCTTATGTGAATGTAAAAAGTTAATCTGCCAAGTACCTGTAGGCGTAAAAGAAGACTGCAGATAAAAGACACATAGTTCATAAACTCACATATGGAGGTCACATGATTTAAACCCTCTCTGGTGACAGGATGTGGCTGCAAGGTTCAGAAAGTAAGAGCGCGTTCAGCTGACGTTTAAATCGACGGCTTCGACCGCAAAGTCCAACTGTGCGAGTCAGACGTGTTCACGGCGGCGGGGAAACGTTCGGGAACATTCAGACGTTCGGCTTCGTCGAGTTTTAATTCCTCTACGAACTTTAAGATCGCCTGGTTATCCAGAAGGAGAACTTCCCGCCCTGTGTGCGATGCACGGATCCTCGGACGTTTTTCAACACCTTGCCAAATGAGTTGCAGGTGCAATCAGCGAGACGACACCGCTCCCAAACGTCCATTCGTACTGTAATTTATTCCCCTTAAAGAAGCGTGGGGAGGGGTGGGGGGGGGGGGGGGGGGGGGGGGGGGGGGGGGGGGGGGGGGGGGGGGGGGGTCGGTCTTTGGGTCAATAAAAATCAAAAAAGCAGTTATAGACTTTGAAGCCCTTCGCCGTTTGAGGGAAACCCAAAACCGGGCCGGTTGCGGTGAGCCGGCCTGGTTGAGGCTGGGAAGGAAATGCAGTGTGACACTAACAGGCTGAAGGAGGAAGTGTTGATGGACTGAATTAAACAAGGAGGGGGGGGGGCTGGGAGGGGGGTCGGGTGGGTGTGTGGGGGCATGACACTAATGTTTTCCATTGACAAGACGGAAAAGCCCCGCTGCCATGCCACACACACACACACACACACACACACAGCCGTAAATTCATGAATTTCTCCTCAGTGCACTCGGCAGCGGGGGCACTTTCCCATGCATACTTTAAGAAGCACATACACAAACATTTGGTTTAAACTGAAGCTCGTGGTCGGCCTGAAGATTGACAGACCCCCCCCCCCAATCAACATTTACCAGATTCCTTTTCCCATGAGCGCTTTGATTAGACCCGAAATGCCCGTCGCTGGACGCGGGCCGGAGGAATACAATAAAGACTCAAACATATTTCAGGCTACTGTGGCTCCGACGTACAGAACGCTGCCTGTTTCTAATTAGGCCTTTTTTGAGCAGTCGGAGGAAATGTGTGGTAACTTCAAGGGGAAATATTTTACGTGTCGCTGAGCTGATAGAAGAGCAGGGTGCATGGAGCAAACTGTTGGATCTGAGCTCGCCAATGAACTGAACATGTAATAAGATAAACAGCAGAAATGTGTGGAAGGTTCTTGGTTTCCATGCATTTGTTTTAAAACACGCTAGCATCAAAGCTGCGTGGAGCGCAGGTCAAAGGTCATGGATCCAAGAAGTAAACACAGATCAAGACTCAAAAGGATACAAGATAAAAGCTAACGAAATTTCGATGTCCATGAGACACAGCTGCTGTGGGAGGTGGAGGAGTGTGTGTTCTGGTTTCTCTGGTTCACACCATTCTTCACCACTGTGCTTTTTTTTTTTCTTTTTCTTTTTTTCCAGAACAGATCAGGTCATTTTTTTCCTGCCCTCCCGCTCCCTCTGCCTGTATCTCAGTGAGCACTGTGATGAAAGCATATTTTGATATGTAAGCCACTTTTCATATCTGGATTTGGGAGGCACATGGCATGGGAGAGGTCAGCGTTTGTGGGCATTAACACCAAGTCAGACAGACCTCCCACCATGCGTGCATTCATCTAATAAAGGAGGTTTACGCGAGGTCCCTCGCTCCTCGGGCCCTGACGAGGCTGTCAGCCGGTGGCACTTTTCTGGAAGTCGAGCTGGAAGAGGCAGCGTTTCTGACGGCAGATCATGTAATCAGAAATTAAAGCATTAACCGAGAACTCTGAGATCAAAATCTTCCGTGAAGTCTTTTATCCAGCCTCTCTTTTAAGTCGTGGATTTGCCCAGTGTTATTCTTTGCTTTAATTAACAGGATTAAAGTGAACTTTGATCAGTATCATTTGAAACAATGTCTTGTTGTCAAACCTCCGTTAATCCGCCCAAAACTGTCAGCCCGCATCACGTCTGCGGAGGGAAAACTTGACCAGAGTGGATTTAAGAGGTGGCCCGGAGTCACACGCTGAGGCTCTGCGGCCAAAAATGCAACGTGTCGAGGTGTTTTGAAATATTCACGTAACTGTGCCACCGCCAAGAACGAGGCCTCCGCTTCTTACGAGCGACAGCTGCTCATGTGTTGACCACGGATCTTTGAGTTTCACAGTCCGCTGGGAAAGTTCTGGAATTTGGATTTAAAGTTCTGAATTTCTGTTTTTATTTTCTGTTAATTTACTTTTGTTTGAATGCAATTTCATTGTTTTAAACAAAAAGGCTCAAGCATTTTTCCTTTGAACTGAATTTAAAAAACAAGCTTGATTTTGAACAGTGTCCCATCCACCAACACGGAGGAGGTCAGGTTTTATGACCTGTACTGAGGCCGCGCCACCAGGAGGCGATCGAGATTCTTTGGCTTCAATATTTGTGACGCCATCATGTTGTCCATCTTTCTGAACAACAGCAACAGGCAGAAGAGGAAGGTGTCCCAAGAAACGTCTTCCTCCCCGAAGACGAGAAACGAGGAGGCCCGACCACGAGCTGTGACGACTCCTCGGCAGCTAAATCCACAGCGTGAAGCCTCATGTGCCGACGAAGCGAAAGATTAACCTCAAAGTGATGAAGAGGGGGGATCTGCGAGGGAGATAAGCTCCTCTGCGGAGCGCGGAGGAGCTGGTGTCATGTCTTCGGACTCACTGATCCGGTGTAACTCACGGTGGGAACTCAGACGCCTGCTGTGACTCTTCAACTGTCCAGCTTTCATCAGAGAGCCAAACACACCGCAGAGGGTTTTATCAGAGCGTCGATGCTTCACAGACGATGAGGATGTTTGTAACGCACCTCTCCCCACCCCCGCCGCCGCCACTGCAGCGACCTGATGGCAGTGACCCTGGCTCCCCTCCTTCACCTTTAGGTGTTGATTGCTTTTAGAGCCTTAAGTCTCGATTGAGGGCTTTTCCCATGGAGATTAGACGATCTGGTTTAAAGCTGTTTCAACAGGTCGCTTGTGGGGGTCAAAGGTCAATTACATAGTAGTGCCTAATGGTAGCAAATAATGTCAATCACCTTAAACAGACGAGCGGCGAGACTTGTGCCTGACTTTGGGCTGGAATGTGGGGAATCCAGGGGTTAAGCTGGTGGCACGGAGCGGCTGACCGGACACACACACACACACAGTCTGAGCTCACTCACTCACCATCACGTACGCCGTGCCATCAATCCCCGTCCTCGGAAAACGCAGAGGAAGAGCAGCAGCCGCAGCGACCTGAACGCACACTTCACTCAGGTCCGTGTTCGCTGAGCTGCTGTCTACTGCGACGGTGACCTCACCCACTCCGTCCTCGTGCCTCAGCTGGAACCGCACTCGGCCCAATTGACAGTTTTCTGGTTCCCAGTTTACACGCTTGAGGGATTCTTGACTGGACGCCACGGCCTCGTCCAGTAACAGATGACATCAGCTCGTTGTTTCTGAGCAATGGATCCGAGAGCTTTTTAAAAAGTGGAATCTTGGTAATTAGGCACATGGTGCTGCAGGACAAGCTGCAAACCATCAGTGAGACTCTGGCTCTGCTTTTCCTGCAGTTTCCTTTTCTTTTTTTTTTTGCAATCAAGATTTTATTGATTCTTTATATCAGTTAAAAAAATGTTCTTGTAAAATAAAGGATAAAAACCACAAATTTCCTTAGACCTCAAATAAAATATGTATCTTCATATTCAGTTTCTTATGTTGAATATGCATTTTCTTTGCAGCATGAATATTTAACCCACTTCTATTTTAAGACTATTTTTCCCCCTTAAACAAGCAATAACAAAGTAATAAAATATCCTCAACTCCAAACTGTCCAGAGTCTTTAAGAAGTGAACCAGAGGTCAAGACCCCCGTGTCCCAAGCTTGGCTCAGACCAAACTTCCACTGTACATCAAGTTTCTGTGTTTATCCTCCGACTTCATCGTCTGCCCCGACCCCTTATTGTTTAATCCATCACAAATGGTCACAGGATCACACTGACTGACAGGAAAGATAAATAAATGAATCATTTCTGCGCGGCCCCCCGGGGAGCACACGTGGACGGTATCTGACAGTGTGGCATGGTTCGAACTGTCCCGCACACGCTGTTTGTGTCTGCAGGGTTTTGTTTCCATGCCTCCCTTGGCCTGAAAACTCTTCCGCTGGGAACAGCACAGCAATCAGGGCCGCTTTATGGCAGCCAATCTGCCATTCAGCCACAACCAAGACTGATGACGCCTGTCCTGACTGACTGGTGCTCGCAGAGGGGCCGCCGCCGTCCAGCGTGCACCACACACACACACACACACACACACACACACACACACACTCATAAACCTCGGTCCATCTGGTCGGAGGCAAACAAGGAAACGTGTCCATAAATTCTTAGAGGCTCGAGAAATTCAGAAAGTCAGAAATAAGACACACACACACACACACACGCCTGAGTCTGGACGATCACACTGGTGGTGTTTGACTCAAACAACTGGAAATGACTGCGCCTCCTCGTCTCCCTCAGAGAAGTCGACCTTTTGACCCGCTGACCAGACTACTTACATTAACTGGACACAATGTCTTCTGCCATGAATGCGGCGTTAACCACCGCAGGCTCCCATTGACACTCAAACGGAAGTATTTTTACGGCCTCCAAGCACCAGTGAACAAGTTTAAAGCAGCTTAATTGCGGCGTTGACCTGATTGGCAGCTACGTGAATGTGTCTTGGTGGGGAAGAGGCCACAGACTGTTAACTGCAGCGAGGTGCTAAGAAGGAGAAGAAGAAAAAAAAAAAAAAGGGTTAATGAGCTAAACGCTGCGCTGCCAGTCCGGCATTCAAGAGGGGATTCGTTTCTCCGGACAGACTAATAAAGGTGGGAAACGTTCAGCGGCTCCGAAGCTGCGAAACCCGACAACACGACAGGAACAAAACAGAGAACGTGAAGGCAGAAGAAGACGATAAACTTTATTAGAGGAGTGAATCTGGAAAAAATCTGCTTGAGGTAATGTAACAACAGCATGAAGGAAAAGATACTAACATATAACAAATGTACTCAAAGCAAAGTAGGATTTTATAAACAGGGGCCGTAAAGGGGCCACATTTTGAATTGTTTGGCTTGCCACGGAAACTGCAGCCTAACTTCATCCTCCCTTTAATTCCTCACCAAGAGTTTTAAACCCTGAGATTCAAACACTCGCCTGGAACAGTAGTGACAGGAAATGAGGTAATGAGGGCCTCTCTGGGAGAGCGCAGCATGGAGAGCGGCGCGCTGACCCGTGACAACCAGACAGGTCCACTGAACTCTAAAGGTGAATTGGATCAGGGCCCCCGCTCGGCCGCTCAGCCAAAAGCCTCCTGATGAGGGCTTAGCAGCGGCAGCGAGAGCAACCTAATGAGTGACGAGTAATCAACACTATTACCGGGCCTCGCCGCCGCTGCCGAGCGGCCAAACTCCAGGCTGAAGCACTCCGAGCGCCACTAATCAGCAGATTCTCTGACGAATTCAGAGAACAAACTTCTACTTCTACCAGGAAAAAAAAAAAAAAAAAAAAAAAGCTTTTGATTAATGAGCTGGGGTGAATTTTTCTCTCAGGTCTGTAATCATGTGGGGCTCTACCTAAACTGATGACCTCACCGCATTTCCCTGGCTGCCGTCCATCCAGCAACATGTCAAAGAGCAGTGCCAATACAAAGGCCGGGTCCAGAGCAGAGCTCTCAAGGTCACAGCGAAGCAAAAGCGCTAATTACGCAACGTCTCGACCTGCTTTGAAGTATTTGTACTAATCCAGGGAAAAGGCTGCGACGCTGAAAAAACGCATTTTGGTTTAAAAAAAAAAGGTGACCAGACTTCTTCCAACGATGACTTCAACTCGTCATCTTTACCGTTCCTTATTATGTGACACGTTTTGTTTTATATTCTTGCTGTTAAGTGTCACTTGGCGACGACGAACATTAAACTGCAGCGGGCGCACATCCTCTGTCTCGCCTGCAGGCGGCGCCGCGCTCTCCGGCCGTCCTGCGCCGAGCAGGGTTCAAGAGTTGAAACTTGGGCAGGATCTGTTGTCGGGACTCTTTAAGCAACTTACAGACTTATGGAGCCGTAATCCTTTGTGTGTAACTGATTTAATGAACAAAGTAAAAACAGAGGGTTGATCTTCTAATCCCTCGAATGCTACAAGCTACTTGAAATACTGGTGCAGCGCAGTTCTCTCCCTTGATGTTAATCAGGACTGTAAATCCGCAGATTTCCAGGTTCTGACTTATCAATCTTTTCCGGGCAGAACGAAACAAAAGCAAACTGTTGGAGGAGGATCTGCGATACATCAGGCTGCATACTTTGAGATGGAATCTCTGTTAAGTGGTGTGTGTGTGTGTGTGTGTGTGTGTGTGTGTGTGTGTGTGTGTGTGCTGAATTATCTGGCATGTGAAAGAGATTGAGTTTCATAAGCAGATCTGGTCGTTAATTCGCCTGTTTATCTCGATGCAGGGCTCTGGACAAAATTCGAGTGAAATATATGATTCTCTCGGACGCGTTTTATCCTTGCCGACTCCTCTCTTTCTCCGGGGGCCTCGCCCCTCCTCACCTCTCCTCACCCCAACTCATCCTCTTCCTTGCCAAATACTTTCCATTCAGTAAAAACACCGCCACTCGGCTGGTTATCAGCCCCATGCATCATCGCTCCCACCTCCTCTGTTAACCGAGGCTGAGGCTAATCCACGTCTCTCCCGGCCTCCGCCGCAGCTCCGAGGCCGTTTGTCATATTTACTTCTGTGAAACAGGACGTGACTTTGATTCAGGGCATTGCTTTGGGATCAGGAGGAAGTGTTGATGCTCTGCAGCTGCTGAGGATGTAATGGACCGGGCCGAGCCGTGCCAGGTCTGGTTTCAGGACGCGCTGATGGTTTATGTTGGCCCCTGATCAGGAGCCAGAGTTCTCGTCACAAGCGTTTCCACAGCGCATGGGAAAGGACGCCTCCTCTGGCTCACAGCAAACGCGTGTTTGCAGCGGCGCTGGGGTGGTAAACATTTTATGGTTTCACAGTTTCTCTTCTCTTCTGTGGTTTTCATGATGTCACTCAGAGGAGACTTACTGGGGACTCTGAGGCCTCGGGGTGCCATCTTGTGGTAGAACACAGCAGGTCTGAGAACAGTCAGTCAATAGTGTCCGGCCAAAAATATGTACATGCATCCTCCTAAATTTAACCTCTGCACCTTTGCTTTCTGAAGGGAAATTAACTTTGTTTGATTTAATTTTTGAAATTCACATTCATGCCAGTGGGTGGGATGTCTTCTGTTCAGTGTCACAGTGTCTCTGTGTTCTCCTCAGTCTGGGTCTGTGATGTCGAGTCTCCTCCTCTGGGAGGTGAAGATGAGGAGTTTCAGTCGGGACTCACCAGGGAGTCGTCACCTGAAGGTCCGACAGCAGCAAAGATCAGCGCACGCGCAGACAGATCTTGTTTTTCCACCCGTGTGAACGTCTGCTTTGGGACTTACTTGAACTCAGGTTTGTTGTTTGCACCGAGCGCTGCGGGTTCCTGTGGTGGAGAAACATCAAGGGATCAAGGGGATGGCTGACAGCCGACGACTGGCCCTGTCCGGGATCTGTCACGTTCGAGACAAGAGTCAGGTTTTAATCCTCCTACACGTTCCTCAACTCAACTTTCTCCCCTTATGCCTGAAAATCAAAGGACAGTCCGAACACAGGACCCCACATTTAACCACGGACATGACAGCGAAGGAATTGAACCGACCTGGAGTGACAGTGATGTAGTTGCTGCTGGTCACGTTCTCGTAGTTCTCCCCAGACGAGGTGCTGGAGGTTTCAAAGGAATCCACAGTGATGATCGACGCTCGGGCGTGTTGAGCGTGCTGGGGGCCTCCGCCGCCGCCGGGGTGGGCCGTGAAGGCTGCTGTGTCTCTGTGTGTCGGGTCAGGGCCTGAAACACAAGAATGGAGACTCAGTACAAAACAAGTTTTAATGTCTGAGTAAGAGTCAGTTCAGCGCTCACCTTCCTGACAAAGGCCGTCTGCACCTGAAGGCCTCGGCAGAGGGTTTGGGTCGTTTCGGTTTCGCCGAGAATCTGGATTCAAAACGATGCACATATTAATCACAAAGCACCCTGCACTGCACTCTCGCACGCATATACACAGACGAGGCAGAGCATCTTCAACGTCAAAGCTTCAAAGACAGAAGGAATGAAAGAATGTGGCTCACTCCGAAAGGTGGTTAAAGGAATAGACGGCTCAGTGCTTGGGTCGCACTGCTCATAGTCTGAATCTACTGATGTGCTGCCAACACTACTACGCTGGGTCCACAGGTACCTGGGAGCCGTGGGGACTGAGGCAAACACAGAACCAATCAAACAACATGACGAGACGCTGCCGTCTCACCCCACTGCTGATTCAGAGGGGACGACAAAGCCGCATGAGTCTGTGAGATGTCGCTTCCTCCCTAGCCACACTCACCATCCGCCTGCTGCCGGCTGATTTTCACCAGGTCTACAGTTTCGTGGTAGTTGTTGAGGTTAAGTGGTCGAGGGCTGGTCAGAGTCAGCTGGAGTGAAGACACTGAGGGCGGATGAAACAACGTATTGGTGTTAACTGGGTGAGATGAGCAAATCGGATTTGAAACCTCGGTTTTTAAATCTCATATTTAAATGACTTGTTCATGGGTTATCGTGTTATATCTGTAGACCAGGCTGAGGGGAGGTCACTGACCCTGTCTCCTGTAGTGGCAGCAGAGCGCCGTGGTGGCGATCAGAAGCACGAGGAGCAGCAGACCCACAGGGACGCAGATGAGGAGCTCGAAAGGTATCGAGAGGAAGCCTTCTGCCATGGTGACTCGTGTTGTTGCCGCCGAAGCTGAGAGTTCAGAACGCAAGGGTTAGACGAGGTGCAGCGTGCATCGATTCGTCAGAAACACAGCTGATACAGGAAGTCTCCTGGTACACCAGCTCTGTAAGACCCCTGGAGAGATTTTCTGAAAAAGGGACTTTCAGAATGACTGGAACACACAAGTTCATTCTGAACTACCGCAGGGTTTTTTTTGTGATTAAAACTGTGTCCGAGTGCGCACCCCCACCCGACCCCACCCGATCATCCTGTCTGATTCTTACAGACGTCCGTTGCGCTGCTCAAAGTTAAGTCAAATGGCAAGAAGCATTACAGTTATACTGATCTTTTTTAAAAGATTAAATTATAAATGACTTACCTGTCATCAAACTGCTCGTCACTGGAGTGACTGGAGCCGCGGACGCTGTGAGAAACCCAAGAGAACCTGCGAGAAGAAATAGGTTTTATTTTAAACAGTCTGAAGAACCAGAGTAAGAACTAACTCAGCATTAGCAGAAAAAAGCTGTGTGCGAATCTTCATGTTTAATGTTGAGGTGCTGCTGCTGTTTAAACTATTAATGCAAAAAATGATTAATAACAATATTATTCACAAGTTTTATTTTAAATAGCAACTGTGATAATTCAATTCAGTTTCAGTGAAGAGATAAAAATATCTAAAAAATTATTATGTACGTTTATTTACAAGTTTTAATTGTCTAATTACATTATTCAAATTCTAAAATACATTTCTGTCTTTTTAAAAAAAACATATTTGCTATTTCAACTACACCTGAAATACCCCACGTCGTTCCTTCTATTTTAAAGAAAATTGTTTTTAAAAAATTGTTGTCTCTCACCTTCACAGATGACTCCGGCTGCTCTGGAGCCCTGACACACGTAGGTTCTGTTGATGATCTCCCTGCACTGCCACAAGCTCTGGTCCCTTGGGCTGCACTGGTAGTACCAGAGCGTGCCCTGGTTGTGGCGGAGCGGAGGAACAAACTGGGTGAAGCTCAGTGGTCTGGCTCCACACTGCAGCATGGAGCACACCACGGAGGCCACGTGCTCATTCCAGCAGTTGTCGCACACGGTGCCCCAGCTGCCGTTTCTGTGAACCTCCACTTTTCCAGAGCAGCGATCCGCACCTCCAGTCAGTCTGACGGCTCTCATCTCTGCACACACACAAACACACACACAAAACACTCAACTCATGGTTCCAAGATAACGTTCTGGGTTTTTAGAATAACCTGACGACTGTATTCTAAGTGTGACCTGAGCATATGACCCCAGCATCCTCCTTGTGTCCACAGTCGGGCTCGTCCTGCGAGGCCTGGCAGGCCCACAGGTTCTCCTCATGGCTGGAGCAGTTCAGCTCGTCTAGGAGGACGGGTCCCCTGCCGGGGGGGAAGGAGCCGCCCTGTCCCGTCACACGGAGGGCGTAACCGCAGCCGAGCTGGGCGCACACCACGTGGGCATCCCTCAGGTCCCAGCCGTCGTCACACACCGTTCCCCATCTGCCGTCTCTCCACACCTCCACCCGCCCGGCACAGCGATCGGGCCCCTCAGCCAGCCTCACGGCCTGGTGCCCTGAGAACAACAGCGTCAACAACTCGTTGACCCAGGTTTATATTCATATCCCTCCCTTCAGCTCCTCTCATTAAATTTTCATGTATTTTTTTTATGCAAACTTTAAACAAGGTGGGGAATGGGCCACTGACCACAAACAGCTGCAGTGATCACTAAGCAGTTCGTCCCCACACTCTGAGAACAGTTCTGCAAACGCTGGTCTTTGTAGAAGCAGTCGTGGAAGCAGGTGGCGCCTGAGGGGGAGCTGGTCGTATCCACACGATAGACACGTCCACAGTCGAGGTCCTGACAGATCTGCTCAACCAGCAGATCTGTGGAGTTGGACCAGAGAGGCACCGCATCACCACTCCTGTTTCCAGACAACCTGAGCGTCCAGCTGCATTTGCTGTGGTGGACGTACGGGTCACCTGAGGTTACGCACAAACAGAGCATTCATCAAATACATTCACCATCTGCAGATCACAGTGCAGGTTCAGTGCTTCATGCTTCAAGTCTGCGTCTGGAGTTTCACATCCAGTTGCACCGAGATGTTTCTGCAAAACTAGGCTGAGGATGAAGCTGAGCATCTGCGTAGGAGAGACATCTGCAGAATTTAGTGTTTCTCAACCCACATCCTGTGAAGAGTGAGCTCACACTCTAAGCTTGTCCCAATTTGTGTGTGTATGTGTATTTGTGTCTGAAATAAAACCAAGAGAATCTAAAGCATCTGCAACAAACATTTAAATGGGTAGAAATTATTTGTTTTGTCACGATGTGAAACACTCAATTATCCACGATGCACGCTGCCTCCTAAACTAAGTTCTCATCTTTTCAAGTCTTATATCACTTTTAAAAATGACTTTTTCGAAAATGTACTTGACATAATTGAGTATATCATTTACTTATAACCTGATACGATTTCCTTTTCTTAGGATTAAATCTGCAAAAAAACAGTCTACAAAACTCCTGAAATAAATGACTTCATGTGAATATAAAATCATCATCGGTAAAAGCCTGAGTTCTTGTCCATTTAATACATTTTTAAATGCCGTTACCTTGACAGAGGCAGTAGCTCAGGTGGATCATAATCATGAATTTCACCAGCTTCATGTTGTTGATGTTGTGATGCTGCCTCTGCTCGAAGCTGAAACTCATCTGAGCAACGTGCTGCTGCCGCTTTATATATAGCTGACAGATCTTCCTACTTGTCATGATGTTTGGTGACAGGAAGCGAAAAGCCCATGGCTCCGTCACTGATAAAACAACTGCCAGCTTTGTGAAATTCCATTTTTGGACCATCTAACAATTATATATATATATATATATATATATATATATAGAGAGAGAGAGAGAGAGAGAGAGAGAGAGACAGACAGAGAGAGGGAGAGAGATAGAGATAGTTATATTTATAGTGAAAGGTGCTATTTTTATTATTAGTAGTAGTAGTAGTAGTAGTAGTGTTGTTTCTATTATTATTATTATATATAATAATATACGTATAATAATACTTATGAGCCATAAGTAACCACGCGAGGGAGACAGGACCCAAAGAGGACCCCTCGCTCTCTCTCTCTCTCTCTCTCTCTCTCTCTCTCTCTCTCTCTGTTTACATGCAGCTGCAGGAGCACGCGCTCATCACAACTCTCCCTCCTATTGGCTGTCTTCTCCCGCGGCCCCGCCTACAATAGTCTCTTCCTGGAAACTACCAAAATAAAGCCCGGGAAGAAAAATGAATGAAATTGTTAATGAACATTTTATAACAACAAAAACAGCACTGAACAGCACACGAGCATCAAAATAAAAGCGTTTCTGAGTGTTTCCGGCTCCACGCGCTCACGGTTTCCGTGAGGTTGACCTCATGAATAAAGAAGTTCAGAGTAAAGGTATTAATCTAAAACTAAACACATTGTAGAACGCGGTGACACGTGACGCATTCTTGTCTGCGAACGTGTTTTCAGTGGGAACGCTGAAATGTGCAGTGTTCGCACACATGCGCAGTGGTGTGACGGAGTTGTTGGCGCCAGCGGCAGCAGGACGCAGGTTTGATTCCCGCTGAGCGGAGGAGGTGAGCTGCCGTTGTCCTGTCGTCTCTTTCCCTCCGGTATTTATCTGGGTCTCCTCCCGAACCGGGTCGGACCCGCGCGTGGGTTCGGTGTGGAGACTCTGAGGACGAAGCCGCATGTCCGCGGCTGTGACGGGGAATCTGACGTAGTTTGTTTTCACGCTTGTAGTTCACAGTTAGCTAAAGTTAGCTGGAGTTAGCTGCTAACAGGAGCTAAAGGTGGTGGGTGAGCTGGTGCTGGTCCAAGTCTCCTTGGGAAAGACAGGAGGACACAGGGTCCAGGGTTCAGGGGGTTCGAGCTGCGGGGTCTCATCCTGGGTGAAATCATGGGATGAACACGTGAATCGAGTTTAAAGTGTCTGTAAGTGACAGTCATCGATGTGAGTGGGGGGGACCAGCGATCAGTGTTCATGTTAGAGTTAATCCATTTCATCTGCTGGGTACAAAATGTCCTCCCTGGGTCTTTGTGTCTCGGGAGGACGCAGCCTGGTCTGGGTCTTTGTGCTGCTCTCACCCATTGATCCGAGGCAGCTGCAAAACCCGGGGGCCCCCTCACATGCCTCCAGCTCCTGGTGTCTACAGAACTTTACATTTATACAGAAACAAACAACAGGACGATCAAACTGCACCACATTACACTGCAGTGCATGCCAGACCTCTTAATCATATCAGATCGTAATAATAAACTTTATTTTCATTGCACCAATCATTGCACTGATCAATATCAAATAATGTAATTCAATTTAAAATGCAGTATAGGTTCTAGTTAAAGGCTTATGTAAACTTTGTTTCTGTAGCACTTATTCTGACAGTCTGAGTCAGGAAGTGCTCTAAAACACCCCACAACAAAACCCCGGGCTTGAGTTACAGCGCGGGTTTTTGTCCCAGCAGCTGTTTCACATCTGCTGTTTTGCATTTCTGAAAACTTCCTGCTTTACTCTTAAGAAACGCTCAACTCTCTTTCTCAATCATTTCCCTTCTCGCAGATCGCAGCAGCCACAGCCATGACAAGACAAAGGTAACCGTCGCTCCCCTGGTAGTTTGATTTATTACTATTGTTACCCGACTTCATGTTGGACTACGTCACATGCCAGGCTCCATGACGTTCTCTGTCTCTGCAGCGGTCGCCTTCAGAAAAGATCAGAAAATGCTTCCGGGGTGAAAAACACAGTTTCAATGGTAAGAGCCCAGAAACCGAAACACAAATATACAACTCGTGAATTTAATTTTGTATCCACAATCCAAATTCACTTTTCTTTTGCAGCAAAGCAACAGGAAAAAGTGTCAGCCCTTGTCAAAGCTGCAGTGTGAGAAGGTAACGTCAATCAACCGGTTCAAGGAAACATTCCTGAATCAAAGGAATAAGCCTGAGTACTTTAAAAAGTAAAATACGAAGCAAAGAGCAGCTTCAGAGTCCAAGAACAGAAGAACAGTCAGCTCAATAACAGTTTCATTTCTTTTCCACTTCAGAACCAGCTGATCCTTAAAGCCGTCACCAAGCCCGGCGCTGACATCGAGGCTCTCGTGAAGGAAGCTAGGATCAACGACAACCATCAAGTTCCCGCCGCTGGCGATTCCTCGGCTCTGCCGTCCCCTCTGCCTGCTCTGGGGTAATCGTCACGTTCGTTTTTTCCGTGTTTGGTTGCGCTCCAGTGCGGGACAGGTTGGTGAAGACGATTGTCCTGGTGTTGCAGGTGGGGCTCCTCTGAAGATGTGTGGGGTAAGATGGTCGGAAAGGAGCAGAGCTGCAGACACAGTAAGAGCTTCACGCAGAAACACCCCACGATACTGCCCAGGATGAGATCCATCCTCCTCGACTGGCTGATCGAGGCAAGTTTTCATCGAAACTTCAACTGGAAGATTTAAATTTCTGGCATGAAAAATTAACCCTGGCTGCATGTCCCCTGGCGTCCTCAGGTGAGCGAGGCGTACACGCTCCACCGACAGACGTTCTATCTGGCGCACGACTACTTCGACCGCTTCATGCTGACACAGAACAACGTTGAAAAGAATGTGCTGCAGCTCATTGGGATCACGTGTCTTTTTATAGCATCCAAGATGGAGGTAAGGAAGAACAGTATTCAAGAAATAAGAAGTGTTTTTTTTTTTATGAGTCTGAAAAGAGAAGTCACTTTTTATGTTGCACTCAGTCTAATTTGGTGAAGAATAAGATAACTTTACTTCTGATTTAATTTCTACTTGTTGTTCTTATTGTTGATGATATATATTGAATGATCATTTAAAAAGCCAATAATAACTTGTTTCCCTGCAGGAAGCTTGTCCCCCAAAACTCTCCCAGATGGCCCATGTGACTGCAGGGACTTACTATGAGGAAGAGATTCTTCAAATGGAGTTAATCATTTTAAAGGTAATACAAGTGGGGCCATGTTAAAATCACTAATCTTTATTCATAATCTATATAAGAGATTTTCTGATTTCTCGGTGTGTTTCACAGGCATTGAGTTGGAACCTCTGCCCGGAAACGGCTGTGTCGTGGCTGAAGCTTTATTATCAGATGGCTTCGATGAGCCCCAACTCCGACCTGCTGGAGCCACAGTTTCCACACGACCTTTACCTCCAGATGACGCGGGTAGGTGTTCACACGCAGCTCTCACTCTTTAGGTGCTGACGCAAATTTCTCAACAAGAATGAACATTATCTCACTTTGTTTTTCTCCTCCAGCTTCTAGACGTCTGTGTCCTCAGTTTAAACTCTCTGGACTTCCAGTACCGAGTGTTGGCAGCTTCAGTCCTGTGTCATTTCCTTCAGCAGGAAACGGTTGAAAAGGTCTCAGGTGAGATTTGGGGTTAGTTGCCTTCAGTAAGTAAATGAAATAATATTTAAATTAATTGCCTGTTTTTCCTGTCCGTCCCCAGGTCTGTCAAGAGACGTCATGCAGCCATGTCTCAACTGGATGGCTCCGTTCGTCGAATCAGTCAGTCGTCTTGGCCCAGTGATGCCAAAGGACTTTGCCGGAATCAGAGATGACAGACACAACATCCAGACACACACAGACTACCTGAGCCTGCTGGTGAGCACTGCTGCTTCTGACATGTAGAAGGAGGTCCACGTGTAACGGTGAACCTTTGTCCAATCTTCCTCCAACCTTTTCATTTCAGGATGATGCCAGTAAAAGGGAAGTGAGCAGCGACTTCCTCACTCCTCCGAGCAGCACAGAGAAAACACACAGCGAGCTCCAGGAGGAGACGGAATGAACGTCTTGTTCTCTGGAGACACGTCTGATCACACAGCAGGAAACAGACTGTTGACGGGAACGCAGAATCTTAATGAGATTTTTATTTCTCGTCTTTGTTGCTGAACATTTTCTCCAGGATGAGATTTTCTGACAGAATCGTATCGTAAGTTTTTTTTTTTTTTTTTTTTTTTTTTTCCTCAAGATTTTGTCTTTTTAGCAGCAATGTTTGGTGCTTGTTTTTGCTGGAAGTTGTCATTTCAAGATGACTTGTTTTATACTGAATGTGCAATTGTCTACTTATTTAATATGTTCATCTCCACAACTTCAGGTTGAGTTTCATTCTGTTAAAGTCGAGTTGGTGGAAAAAAAAAAAAAAAGATTGCTTGTGTAACTCAGGGCATTAAACCGTCATGAACTATTTTTCAAATGTACAAATGAGCTGTATTTATTTAGAAGTTTATTTTCTACCACAAAATAAAAAATACACATTGCCACCCCCACCCCAACCCCCCACACCCTGAATGCAGTGGTTTGTTCCCATCTGCTAGAAATACAGTTTTGCCATTGCCTGCAGGAATCTCTTCTTCCTCTTCTGAGCTGCCAGCTGCAGCACTTCCTCTGGGTTACTGGTGTTCAGCTCCGTCTGTCCGATGGCCTTGATCTGAGGAGGGAGCAGAGGCTCAGGAAACCTGGGCTACGGCACCAGTTAACCAACGGTCTGTACACAACTTACCGCGATCTGCCTCTTCTCTGCCTCGCCCCGTTTGTGGTGAATATCTGAACTCCCATTAAGGAAAGAATCACAGGGAACTGGAAACAATATGACGCTCTAACAGCAAAGTTAATAAGTCTGCAGATGAGTTTTCTCATGAATCAACAGGATACGCGTGAGGTATTCCAGGATGGTGACGTCCCAGATGTAGTCATAGAAAGAATCCATGGCGTCGTGACTGCATTGAGAGGAGAAAAAATTCCAGATGTTAGGAGCAGTTCCAGTGGTTTGAAGTCAGTAACATGAGTCACGTTGGCTCGTACCTGTTCTGTTCCTGAAGAGCTTTGAAGGCCGTCATGTAGTCGACTTCTCTCAGGAACTGGCAGAGCACGGCCACCTGAGAATAATACACAAAGATTATGAATTAATTATTAACTAACTGTCAGGATCAGATGTCTTCTGTCCTACCTGTGTGTGACAGTTCATCATGGAGCAGCACTTGATCATCCTCTTCAGAACCTGCCAACAACAACAACCAGTTCATCAGGGACCTGAAACGGGTTCAGCTCGTCCTCCTCCACATTCTAAATGTCATGGACACAGTCTGTGTAATGTTTAGCAGGTAGCTGTGAGCTGTGAGGGCTGAACCTGGTCGGTGTAAACATCAGGGGGAACGGCTTTGGTGAAGAAGTCCGAGGACACGGCTCCGGCCTGGAGGTACAGGTTCAGAGCAGCGGAGTACTGATTGGTCACTGCAGAGACAGCACATGGAAGCTGGGACTCAAACTCAGAGTTGTGTTTTCACATGTGTTTCCTGAACCGATGCCTCTTCTTACCGAAGTAGATGTCAGCCTGCGTGATGAGCCACGACTGGTTGTTGGGGTTCAGGGTGAGCGCGTAGGACACCAGCTCTTTGACCGTCACAGCCACAGCCTCCACATCCACGGCCTGGATACTGTCTCACACACACACACACACGCATCATCAGTGGTGGGAGGAATCAGCGAGGAGTGCTCTGTAGAAAAGGCTCATTCTTACTTGAGAATGGTAGACGGCCAGATGGTGAGGTGTTCGGCTGTCACTTCATTCACAATATCATCCTGAAGAGGAAACAACATGAGTAAGTGTGTGTGTGTGTGTGTTTAAAGGTGCAGCAGCATCAACATCACCAAACAGTGCCATTACCCGCACGATGCTGTGGAGCCTCACAAACAAGGAGATGAGAGTTGTCAACACCAGCGGCTCCTGAAAACAAAAGGTTGACCTGAGCATCGCCGCTCCGTCACACATCTGAAATGTGCTTAGACTTAAGTATATACTCACTCTCAGTTTCTTGATGAAAGTGGTGAATTTGCTCCTGAACAATAAATAAAGAAAACAGAATCAAGCCAAAGTCAAATCCCTCGAACCCTGAAACCTTCAGGAGGTGTGTACCGGTGCAAGATGCCCATGGACGACTCCCTCTGTTTAATGAGGCCCACTCTGCCGTCGTTGTTCCTCTTGTGCTGGATGGACATGCTGCAGATTTGAACCACCACGTCCCACAGCTCCTTGGCCGTGCGCCGACTCTCTTTGGGACCCGGCAGCTCTTTGCACGTCGACGCCAGGAGCTGACCGAGCTGAGGAGCGCTTCATTTAGCACGCTGATTTTTATTTGAAGACAAAAGGAGTCTGGTCGCAATGTTTATAAGTCTCTTACCTTGATGTATGGGTTGCTCATGACCAGAGACGACGGCACCTGCAGAGTCAGGTAGTCGTTCTCCCTCCAGTTCAACATGAAGGCGACGCACTCCTCCCCCACCACCTGACGCAGAGGCAGGTCTGCAGAGAGAAGCCACGTCTGAGTCTAAGAGAGCGTCCAAAGCTCAGCAGCTGAGTTTCAGGAGCCGACGTCCTCTCACCATGAATCCTCATCTCCAGGTAGCCTCTGACCCTGCTGACCAGGTCCGAGGATGGGCGCTCCTTGCTGCCCTCTGCCGCCATGGTCTCGTGCGCCCGCACCTCCAGCAGCAGCATCTCGTTCAGCATCACCTGCCGCAGCTTCGGGGAGAACTCTGTGACCAGCTCCAGGCAGGCGGAGAACAGCTGCCGGGCGTGGGCAAAGTCCTGAGATGACCCGGAGACACCGTTAACATTTGCGGTTTAAACAGATTTCAGGTCTTAGTCGATCGGACGATCTCACCTTGATCGATATGCAGTGGAGCCCTTTGGCCATGAGGATGAAGACGAGGTCCTTGGTCAGGTTGTCTTTGATACTGAGGATCACGTTGATGTAGTCTGGAGGAACCTCCCACTGCGCGCACACACACACACACACACACAGAATGCCGTTTTCCTCACTTTCCTTTGATTAACAGATTTTATCAAGTGTCCTTCCAGGATCTTTTCTTCCGCCTCTGACCTTACTGTTCACCCTCCAGAAGGGACGTTCAGCCATTCCGTGGAGTTCAATAAGAATCTGTCGGATCCTGCGCGGCTCCAGTGAGAGGATGAGCTGCTGCTCCAGCTGCCCAATGTTCACGCTGGCCGAAGCTGAAAATAAAACAAGTCACACAGCATAAGACGCATCATCGAAGCAGTAACTCTGCATTTCAACAGGAACCGAGCACTGCACCTGGAATGTCGTAGAAGGAAGGCAGAGGTTTGGCACTGAGGTTGATCGTGGCCGACCTCTTCCTCATCTGCTCCATCAGGACCTTCCTCTCCT
Organism: Pseudorhombus dupliciocellatus; assembly: GCA_016785235.1. Classification (NCBI taxonomy): domain Eukaryota; kingdom Metazoa; phylum Chordata; class Actinopteri; order Pleuronectiformes; family Paralichthyidae; genus Pseudorhombus; species Pseudorhombus dupliciocellatus. Next base: position 735,819 of record JAFBJW010009049.1, on the reverse strand, counting down.
CCTCCCGCAGCAGCTCCATGAAAAGCTTATGGGACGACACCACAAACACCAGAGACAGGTCCTCCAGGCTTTCACAAAGAGTCCTGCACAACGGGAGGGGGGGGGGGGGGGGGGCTGCACAACGGGGGGGGGGGGGGGGTTCAATCAGGAGTCAGACAAGGTCGTCGTTTAAAAATCAACCCTCAAGTTAAACGATTAGCCTGAGCTTCGCTCACTTCAGGAAACTGGCCATGTTTCTCCTGCAGGTCTCCGATGGACGTTCCTTGTCCAGCGAGCGTGTGCAGACCTGCAGGACGAAGCCAACGGGATTTAAATATGCAGGTGGTACAGTACAGGTGGTTTTGTAGGATTTAAGGACGTAGAACTCGATTACCTCCAACATGAAGTCCACCATTCGTTTGCTGGGTCTGAGGAGCAGCTGCTGGAAGCGGACACTGAGCACTTCTCCCTCCAGAGCGTCTCGGACGGCGTTGCAGACACACAGCTTGTGGCAAACCTCATCCAGTCCCGATTCCCTGCACGGGTGTGGCGGCAGTTTGAGGACACTACACAGGACACGGCTGAAGTCTTGAATTCGGCAGGACTGTGTCTCACCCCTGCTGGACGTTGTACAGCAGCTCTCTGAGGACCGAGCGTCTGAAGTTGTTCGGCAAACTGCGGCTCACGTTGTCTTTGATGAAGGATTCAATGACGGCCTGCGAGAGAGGAAGAGGGGGATACCTCAACAGCTCTCCTCGTGATCTGATCTGGTGACGCATGTCTCGCCCTGACCTGGTGGTTGTGCGCCCGGATCAGGCTGTTGATGTGATCGTAGGCTGTGGTGTGGGAGTCGGCGGGGTCACAGTCTCCCGTCAGAGCGCTGCAGGCGTTCCAGTAACCGGCCAAGCGCTTCTCATCCAGGTGAACGTGAATGGTCGAGTCCAGCTGAAATTATTCAGGAGGCATTTAGAGCCACGGATTCGTTATTTATCTGTGATAAAATGTCAGAGCGAATTAAGGATTAAGAATCCACCTTCTTCAACAGTTCCTTTGTCTGTCGGAAATGATCCCTGGCTTTCTCAAATGCTGGCTGGTCTGTGCAGCCTTGCTGGAAGAAAATACCTCCCAGATCATAGTGCACCTGAAACGAGAAGTTCATGAATCCTTCACGTTTATTCTAAGAATTCTGGCATCTCTCCATTCAATAAACATCCTCCCACCTGACAGTGCAGCTCATCAGCGCTGATGCAGAGCCCAGCGGTGGACGACTCCGTCTCTCCATTGGCGGCGGCATCGGCAGCCAGCAGGTCCAGAGTTCGCATGGTGTGCACGTAGAAGTCTTTCTTCAGCTGCAGAGCTCCTTCCAGCACACTGATGGAGTCCGTTGCCTGCTCTTTCAGCTGAGGACACAACGGCGTAAGATGAGAAAAGAGGCGTCACTCATATCTTACAGCTGCAGGGACACGTTAAGTCGCTGCTCACCACCGTCAGGATGTTTTCTGTCATTTCCTTCTCCTGCTGCACGACGCTCAACCTACGGCGACAGAAGAATCAAGTCAGCGGGCGTGGATGTTTCAATTTGGACAGTTGAGTTCATTTGTTGTGGAAAGAACTTACATGTTCATCTGATGAGGTCCTGGTTTGGTCTGTTTCTCGGGGAAGCTGCTCGACACGATGGTTCTGATGGCCCTTTGATGAGGTTCAAGAAACACTGGGCGTGAGAAAGGCTCACTATCTGCAGTTCCAGTTCATCACTGCCTTCATCTCTCACTTACCAGCGGTTGTAGATGATGACAGCCATGGCGGTGGTGGGAGGCAGTGTGGAGAGGTCCAGGTCCACGTGTTTCACCCCTGGTGGCACTTTGCTCACACACAGGAGCTCATTCAGCAACATGTTTAACACTGGAATGGTCAAACTGCAGAGACGGACGAATAAGAACTTGTACCTGTGTGGCAGAATTGCTGAGTGATGTTTTTTTCCAAGTGTATTGTGACCTTACCCTTTCTCGAGAACTTCCAGATCCCATTTCATGTGCGCGGCTACTTTCAGCGCCAGCAGCTTCAGGGTGCGGTTCCTGCGGTTGTCCGCTGGAGGCTGAACCAGGTTCTGCTCGTTCACAGACGGCTTGGACGCCTGCTCCAGGAACTGGACGATCAACTGCACTGGTAACGGGTCTGAGGAAGGAGGCAGAAGGGAATCACTAAAATCAGTTTTTATACAAAACCTTTGGTTGCATTTTTTGTAAACATGGCAGTTTGACCACAGGGACAGAGTAACAGGTGGGTCAGAGCTGACCTGGGTTTGATTTCTGCAGGTGATGCTCCAGCAGGTTTCCATCCAGCAGGAACTCGAACCATGACGTCTGAAGAGGCGTGCTGGGCCGACCGCTGGCCACAGCAGCCACCCGGTCCGCTGCCTCTGCACTCATCCTCCCCTGGTGGACATCCAGAGGGACATGTCTTATTAGTTTCTTACTCTTCATTTTAACAGTGATACAGAACATTTACACCTGGAGAGCGGTGGGAGTGAACGTACGCAGGTGAGTGAGGTCTTCTTATAGTCTGATGTCTATTAGACACTTATACACAGTGAGTGATGAGTCGTATTGTGATTATGATCATTTAAATGTATGTATACTAGGACGTGTAGCATTATTCTGAATGAACAGCCTTATTTAGTCACGTAGAAGACACATGTTTACTTTTTCAAACCCTACAGCAAACCTCATAATAATAGCTTGCTCTTTGTTTATGTGTATGATTTCATGTGAGGGAGCTTAGATATCACTGATGTCTCGTCCCGGGTGGGCGGGGCCTGCTCCTGTTTGTAGGTGAGTGTGAGGGTCAGGTGTCCCCCTCCTGCCGCGGTGTGTAAATCCAACATGTCTGATGCTAACGCTAACTGCGCTAACCGGGGCAGCTAACTAACTAAAGTCTAGAGCCGGGCCCGCGCACACGTGCACGGATCTTCTTACCTCAGCGGGCCAGTATGAACAAGGAGATGATAGAAGAGACGGATTGAGAGGAAAGGGGTAAAAACAAAGAGCAGCAACGGCGGCTACAGGCGCTGTTTGTTCTCACATAGTTCATCCGGCGCTTCGACATCGCTGCGCCGCACTTCCGCTTCCGCTGCGTCGCCAGGGAGACGCCATGGAGACGACCCGGGAGATTTATACCCGAGTTACTGGAATCCAAAGCTACGAGATAAACTTTTATTATCCACTGACTGTTTTTTATTCTGTTTTCATTGTAGTTACTGTTTCTCCCAAACAATAGATTATCAAATTAAAAAAAGAATGAAATATCTCGATGTCATGACATATTTAAGAAAAGATTTGACATTTTTGATATTGATGTTTTTTTAATCAACATGTTATTATAACAGAATCAATCAATGTCACAGACAAACTTAAAAATATACTTAAAGGCTAAATGTGTGTCTCCACCTCCAAGTTTAAGACCCTCAAAATGTCTGCTCTCAGCTTCTGTACAGCGTGGAAGTCCTCTGCAGTGTCAGTAACAGTAAGGCATGGCTTATAAAACAGTTCAGTAATCAAGATGGCACATTCCAACATCGGCACGGTCCGTTTATGTTGACTTTACATGATCTCAACAACGTGCCCAGCTGATGCCACTGGTTCCAAAGTGTCCACGTCTGAACACGAGCAGTGATGTAAGAGGCCAGTGAAGCACGCACCCCACGCACTCCATGTGTCACGATGGATGTGATGTAGAAAATACCCGAGAGGAGGTCAGGCTCAGCTGAGTCTCAGCAGGAAGTGGGGTGCGGCCGTCAGTACTGGAACGAGATGACTGAGTTCACTTTGTACACGTGGTACGAGCGATTCCAGAAAACTCTGGTGAAGTAGTTTGTGTAGGGGGAGTAGTTCATTTTTATTTCATGGCAGAATCGCCCGTGCTTGGAGAAGGAGTAGATCTCTCCTCTGTCATAGACAACCTGAATGGAAGATAGAATCACAAATATGAGATGCCAAACATTTTTAGGCTATTTTTGTTCAATAATAGAGTTAAATTAAACACACATGTCCATTGGAGATGTCCAGCAGGTCTTTGATCCTACAACCCTTATTTAGACTAAGCTCTGTACAAATGGACTCCTCGATGATCACGTAGTTTGTCTTTTGAGACGTCAGAATCTTGTAGATGTCCTCTGCAGATCTCAATGCATACACCTGATACGTCTGTGAGGGGGAGAAATGAGAGGAAAAACAAACACTGCCGTTACTAGAAATAATCTGTAACATGTAACAATACCATGCCGTCATTTCAACAGGCCAAACATGCATCTGTCTTTTTTTTAATGAATCGTCACTCACGTCTTCGCTCCGCCTCAGCAGGTTGATGTCAGAGTAAAGCGGTAAACTAGTCACAGCTGAGCCTGAACACAGCTTCACTGTTCCCAGCAGCTGCGGACTGCCTGCAAAGACAGCTGCCACTGGAGCCTGGGACCTGGAAGAGAGGAAGACACACATTTACACAAGTACAATAACAAGTTTTCCACATGCATGCATAAAATATTTCGTCCATTTCTCACCTGATCCAGCTGATCAGCTCCACCGTATCCAGGTCGTAGAACTCCTGCAGATCGGACAAATCGGCCAAGACACGGGGGCAGTACTGCAGCACGGAGGAGAGCGGCACACAGGAGATAAATCACCAAAATTCTTCAGAGTCTGAGTGATGAAATAAAACAAGCTGAAATCTCACCTCTCTCCATAAACTGAAACCAATAATGGTGGGAACAGCTGTGCTCAGGATCAGAGACTGCGCAACAAAAAAAATACCAGCGTGATTCCCTATTTTCCAGAGATTAGACTCTTCTGCTAATTTCTTTTTGTATGTGAGTGTCGGCGGACGCTCACCAGCACAACAGGGTGAATGGACCTCAGTTTAAGCCACTTAAACACGGTCATCCAGAGGTCTGGAGAGCACACACCAAAAGCTGTGAACATGCAGACGTATGGCGTCCACAAATACTTCATCCTGCGTGAAGGAGGGAGACAACAATGTGTAATGTTTCATGTAGACTAAATTATCTTACGTGCTTCCGCTGACAGACTTACTCGTCAAAGAGCAGAGTCAGGCCTCCGAAGAGCAACGTGTGGAAAACGTGATAGATGACCTCAGGCTGCTCTCCTATTCGTCCGTCTTCAAGTCGCAGGTCGGTTTTCATTGGCTGACCACTGCAGAGGAGTAAGACCACAACGAATCCGTTTTCTGTGTCTTCTCAAAAGACGCCACTTAAGATCAGTGTGCACGGTGGGTGATGTGGCAGAAGCCTCTGACCTGAGTCTTCTGTAAATGGTCTGCAGGGTGGACAGCAGACACACGGTCAGCACCAGGAAGTAAAAGGGCAGAACCGAGGCCTGCGTCAGGCGCAGAAATAAATCCTGGCCCGGACTCTGCAAGGTCTCCTGACACAGGAGGAGGTTGGTGACGAAGTCGCTGATGACGAGGAAGCAAAAATGTCGGATAAAAGCAGATTGCATCATACGCTGTGAACTGATGCCAGAGTTTAAACTGAAGTCCAGCCTGAGAATCAATATTTAACTCACGTTGTTGTGTTGAGTCCAAATTTGACTTCAAGGAACTTCAAAACAAAGTCGCCTTCACTGACAGGGATAAGTTTCTGTAAATGGAAAACACCTGTTATTGTCCAAACTCTTAGAAAATGCCACTGAATGAGCAAAGCTATTTTAATAAGGGGTCAAAAGAGTGTGACTTTACCTTGACCAGATAACTGAAGGTGATCCCTGTGGTAAAGACCAAGTGGAAATGGAGGAAGAGCTTCATCACTCTCGCCACCAGAGGACCCATCTTCATCTTTTGCTGAGATACAAAACAATGATTTCTCAATAGATACATTTAAATCTGCACACCTGAATGTCCCCACAAAAAAGACTTTTTGCACTTTTTGCACTTTTTTTTAAACCAGGCTGAACTCGTCGTGTGGGAGGAGTTAACTCTACCTGGAAGTACCTCGCGAGCACTGAGCCAATCAGGAGGCTGAGCAGCGGCGAGCTGATCAAGGTCGGGTTCTGGAACTGGAACAGGTACACCAGGAACAAGGAGCTGAGGTACACTTTGTGGATGTCTGCCATCTGTAGGTACCAGGGACGACGGAGGAAACGAGAGAGGACAAACGGGAAGAGAAGGTACAAAGACAGTGAGGTGCAAGTTTAGTCTAAGATCTAATCCTTGTTACGTACCTTACGCGACGGCACCAGGTCGAAAGAGTCGAGCAGGAAAAGACACAGGCCTTGGATGAAGAGCACGTAATGGCTGTGTTCCCACACCAGCAGGAAGGTGAAGGTGGTGGCACTCATGGTGAGATAGCAAAACATCTGCAGAGAAACGCAGTTTGTGTCGAGGCCGACCACATGCCAGCAAAAAAAAAAAATACCACATCTAAGAGTTACCCTGAGAGGCTCACCTCGGTGGCAGAGCAGATGTTGTTACTCAGGAATCCAGTCAGAGCTGCCACCTGACAGGAGAAGTAAGGCAGAGCCCAGTTGTCCCGTAGCGGAATAGCCTGGTCCACTTTGGTGGTGTCCGTTCTGTAGGAGGAGGAGCCACACTGAGCTTGAATGTCTGTTTCTTTCAGTTCCACAACCACCACTGAGCAGAGAAACCTCCTGCTGAGGAGCGGCGAGCACGGCCTCACCTGTTGATCACGTACCAGGCCACAGCCAACATGCCTGCCACCCACGTGCCGCTCATCACCCAGCTGCACACAAACAGTGCGGTGACGTAGACCACCTGGAGGCCGAACACCGCGCCCACGTAGAAGTAGATGGGCTCCACGATGTCCTGGAGGCACAGGGACACACACGCACGGGTTCCATCACAGCTCAGGACAGTGACAGCTGTTCAGACAGCCCTGGACTGACCTGGCTCCCCGTGACTCTGTACACAAAGCTGGCGATGAGCTCTGGATACAGAGACAGGCGCTCCACCGCGTTGATGGTTTGGCCTGAGACAGTCCTGTTGTCTATGATCAGCTCATAAAACCCTGCAGAAGCAAACACACGCAAGGATTTATGAGCGCAGAAGACAGTGACATGGGGGACGTCTTCCCCCAATAAGAAGCAGACGTGACATGGACCTCTCTCAAACGACGGGGCCGCCAGCAGCTGCTTGTAGTAGGAGTAGTAGAGCCCGCTGCCCGCTTGGAAGGTGATCTCACGCTCCAGCTCCTGAGGCGGGAGAAGGTTCATTGTACAGTTACTGTGACAGTTAACGTGACAGAACACGCACATGCACGGCAAAGAATAAACTCACGCACCTGCCGGGTGGAAAACCAGAATTTCCTGTCGTGGTACGTTGACAGATAGACGGCATAGAGAACCCCGCAGGCGACCGCAGCCAAACAGCCGAAGAACACCCTCACCAGGCGCTGCAGGAAACGAGCTGAGGAGGAAACACAAGCACTTGTTCAACTCATGACATCTCGTCTTTGCTGATAAAACTATGAAAGTGAGTCAAGTGAGGAGATCGAGCTCCTCAGAGGATGAGCACATCCTGAAACGTGTTGGAGTTCAGGAATGAAACTCACAGGTGGAGGACCTCCTGGCTGTTTTCACTGATGCTGCTGGTCTGCTTGATTCCTCCGGTTCCCGTTCCTCTTCCTCACCTTCGTCGGTCCTCTGCTGCAGGTAATCAGCACCGTCACTGCCGGACACTGTCACCGCCTCGTCCATCCCTGATCAGGCAGAGAAACATCCAGACCTCTGCCGCTGCTTCCCTCACGGAGCCCCCCCCCCCCGCGGCCGCCCCCCCCCCCCCCCCCCCCCCAGGTGTTCCGTTAGCTCCACTTACCTTCGGTCCGGAGCTCCGGCTCAGCCTGGCTCCTCTCTTTGTCCGTGTCCCCCTCCTGGAGCTCTGGTTTCCGGCATCGTAACTCCGTCATGACGGGAATTAGTGCTGGGAGAGTTGTGTGCAGCAGAGGAGCGACAGCATGCTAGCTAACGGCCGGGAAGCTAAGCCCTGGTAGCGCCGGCGGGACTCGGCTGTGCGGTGCGTCCGTGGGCAGATGATGACAGGCCCGGGGAAAGCTTCCCACTCCTCTTGGACCTTTAACAGCGGGGGTTTCGCTGTCTTGAAGCGCTCTTAGCTGAACAGGAGGGGGGGGGGAACTGTTCTTCCGCTGCCGAGCTGGGACCGGGGCAGGGCGGAAGTTATTGAGTGTGGCACCGCGTTGAGTGTTTCACTCCAGCGGCGGCGCCTTCCAGCTCAGTTCACCCGGGGCTGGTGGTCAGAGGACGGTCAGTTAACCTGAGAACCACCGTGATTATTATCACTTATCATTGGCTTGTCAGGGGTCATTTATTCCATATGAACATTTTAATAAAATATCAGTTTCCATCGGGTTCCATGCTGCTACATTGAGCTGCAGTGACATTATATACATATTAACATTTGTACTGTATTTATGTTTTTAATAATTTATATTCTGATTTTTACTGTGTTTTGTAAATTGTAAAATGACAAACAAAAAAAAATGAAATTGAATTATTGGTGTGTGTGTCTGTGGGTGTGAAGACAACTGACAGAGACAGACTGATGTGAACAGTTTAATCCATCATAACAGACTTCTACTGCCTCATGCTGAGGGTACAGATAATATGAAAGCAACCAAACAACAAGTGTTAAAATCAGAGGAAACAGCTGATGCAAATAAAAAGGCACCAATAGTAAAACACCATTAAAGACACCATTGCGTTTCTTCTTTCAGGAAACCTGGTCCCGAACCTAGAAACTTAAGTAAAATTACTTAAATAACCATATTTTAGATTCATATATAAAACATACTTCATGTTCATTATGTATAAACACTAACTTTGATGTTTAAAAACCTTTTGGTCAATTCCTTAGATTGGTTGGAACCTCCCACTCCAAACACTGAAGAGTGACAATGATGCTTTCCTTTCTACTGCTCATTCCTCCCCTGATGATTTTTCCTTAGAACCCTCTGGTTCCTCGGCTGTGGGCTTCCCTTCAGCGGCCACTGTTTCTCGAGAGGAAAAATATCATGGTTTAATTTGAGACGTTAATTACAGCATCAATAATCCCTTCATTCTGTGGTCAGTACCTGTTGTAATCTGCTCCGAGCTTCCTGTTTGTGCGACCATGTCCCCGTCACACCTCTTCAGTATCACATTCAGGAGTTTGGTCACCTGAGGGTGTTTAGCTGCTGGGATTAAAGGCTCGTCATCAGAGCCGTCACTTGATGACACTAAAAGTATTGCGAGAGAGGGAGAGAGGTTCTTCTGTTACCTTCAACTTCTCATTCTCATCGTCTTTTACTGTCAGTATGATGATCTGCTTGTTATCTTGTGTTCCGGTCTTTACCTGACACTTGCTTTCTTGTTTTTTGGGGGGAAGCTGCCTTCCTCTTTTTTTCTGTCGTAGAGTTTGTTTTGGTTTTCCTTTCTTTGTCTGTGTGGCTCTTTTTTTCAAGGTTTATCAAGGGCTCATCGTCTGAGCTCTCATTCGTCAGTCCTGCAAAAGAGTCACAGCCACAAGGGGTCAATCTGGTGTACTGGTATACATGGTGTACTTCTCATCCAGTATTACATGCTGCCGTAGTACCTCGTCTCTTTTTTGAGGCACCGCCTTGCGGAGCAGTCGTCTTCTTTGTCTTTTCCTTCACTGGTTTCTTTCTATTGGCTTTAAGGTTGGCCAAGGGCTGGTCATCATCATCATCTGAGCTGCTGTCTGAGGATAAAAAGTCTTAAAACACACGACTTTTTGTAATAGGACAAAATAAAAGTACTTCCGTCTAATAGAGGGGTATATACCTTTTTGTAATTTCTGTTTTGATTTGGTTTTGTTGTTCAGAGATCCAGCTGTTCTCTTTTTTAGTTTGGACAGTGGTTCATCATCGGAGCTGTGGCTGGACAACTCAGCATACTGAACTGGTATAAAGTAAAACACATGGTCAGTGAAAGCCTTCGAGATGTTTTAAAATGGACACATTCCACACCCACCCTTTTTCTTCGCTGCCATCCTTTGGGATTTCACGACCGGGCTTTTTTTGCTAGCTGTTCTTTTTGGCTGACGTCTGGATCTCAGTTTCTTGGCAATTTCACTCAGAGGTTCAACATCTGAACTATCATCACCTTCAGCTGGAGCTTCTGTGTAATAGCAAAGAGTCAAGTTCAAGAGAACAGCAGTGTTCTGTTGTTGCTGCAGGTTTACGGAGCGACCGTACCTTTTTCCTTTGTGTCAACAGATGTCTTTGAAAGGCCTTTTGAGGCTTTGGAAGACAATTTGATTTTGATCAAAGGCTCATTGTCAGAGCTGTCTGTGTTGTTGCCGTTTGGGTCGTTGGATGAGGCGTGTTCTTTTTCCCCCGGTTTCTTAGCAGATGCAATCTTTGTTTTCATCTTAATTAGCTGCTTGTCATCTGAGGAGTGATCAGACACTGCAGCAGGAGAAAAGATAAACAGAAAGGTCACACTACTTCAGGGTGAAAGTATTCTACTTCAATTTGTGCAATTCAGATCATCACACACAGAAGTCACAACATCACTGGGATTATTTTATGCCTGGAAGATTTCCAGCTGCCATTGTGTTGACGTGATCACCTGCATTCTTTTTTGTGCCATTAGATCTGGACGATGTGTCTTCTTGTTTCTTTGTTTTCATCTTGATCAGCGGCTCGTCATCTGAGGAGTGATCGGAAGCTGCAACAGGAGAAGATATAAACTGACTCATTAGACAGGTTCTTCTATTCAGTGGTAAAACTCCATCAGGCTGGCTATAATATTGTAGCATTGCTTTCAAACTTGTCCTTGAGCAAGTCTGGGCTCCTCTGAGCAACTGAAGATACAATAAAAGCATACCAAAACTACCAAATACCAAAACTAAACTTTTTTTTTTTTTTTTGTTTTTAGCAACACATTTTCTGGTGGCATTGAGAAATCTTCTTGGCAGCTTTCGTGATCTTCATGAGAGACTCACTATCTGTGTTTTTGTTGATCAACTCACCTGCCTTCTTTTTTGTGCTGTTAGATCTCGATGTGTCTTCTTGTTTCTTTGTTTTCATCTTAATCAGTGGCTCGTCATCAGAGGTGTGATCAGAAGCTGCAACAAGAGAAGATACAAACACACAGATTTAGCACTTTTTACTGTAAAATATCTGACTTATGCCAGACTAGACTGTTTCTCTTTTACAGCAGGTTTGGAAGCAGTTCACTCCCAGTCCTCAGTCTGAGATATTATGAGCGGGTGACTGAGAAACTGCCTGTACAGCCTCTGAACCTGCAACTTTTAGTCTGCACATCCTGGAGCCAAGTATTTGAATTGTATCGGGATCCATTACCATAAAAGTTATTTTATCCAACAAGTGGCTGTGTGGATAAGAAGCTCAGTTAAGTGTGAACCTCAAAAATGATTTGTTATTGATGACAGGACAAACCCTACTGTACAACCAGTAAAACCACATTCTAGTCCTATCATTAGATTGTACAGCACAGTGCTCATGTCTGCACAAAAAAGCTGACAACCTCTTCAGACATTTAGGGTTGTATTTCTATAAAATATTCAATGATGCGCCGTTTATTGTGTTTGGATTTGATCAGCATGAACTCTCCCATTCTTTTAAATTTCAGATCCCACGCATCTGGCTCCACAGCTCGGATTGGAAAGCCTCACCGGTCCGCTGTTTACCTGGAGAGCCCCGTGCCTCCGTCCTAGGCTGGTCACATGTGCTCACGTCCATGATGTTGCTCACCGTTGATTTTATACCCTCTTCATCCAAAAGGCGCCAAATGATCCCGCTGCTCTTAGCCCCCGGGGCTAGCTTGATTTTCCAGCTGTTCTGTGCACGAGCCGTGTCCCCTCCAGATGTTCCGCTACGTCAGACCGCAGACACAACACACAGGGTCGGCTGATATCTCTCAAACAGTTCCTCCTGTACAACTGGTTCTATCTTCCCAGTTCACGATCGGTTTGTTTTGTTCCGTCCCCGCGTTGCAGGAAGGCGCTCGGGCGAGTGTTGATGACGTGTCATTCCATCATTGGCTCGCTGAGGGATTTAGAATTCTGACTTTGTGGAAACCAAGTTTTAGCCTAGAAATAATGGTATAATATATACAAATTAGTATTCTGGATTTGGAACACAGTGGGCCTCAGTATAAAGGTAAGATATTAAAGTCTGTTTTACATCTCACTGAATCCAAATTCAAATGTGAACACATCAGTTTGAGTTACTAGTAGTGTATCTTCTTCCAGAGTAAAGCCAATAAGCCGGCGGTGGCAGTTGAAAGCTCAGTTTATTACACACATATAAGATAAATACTCCAGCACTGTAATGTCAGACAGAAAGGACGTGGTTCTAGGTTCTCCCACAGAGGTGACTCTGCATGTAAAGCATCATTAATGAACATTAATCAAAGACAGTGAGGACATTGCTGTGCTGATTCCCAACCCCCAACACCAGGGTTTAGGTTGAATTCAATAGCCAACAGAAGGGAAATAGGTAGGATTTACTTTCCTCCTTTGGTTGTTTGTGTGACTTTTCAAACAATGATATTCAAAATTGTACAAATACATCATTAGTTTGTCTACGTGGTAAAATCCTGATCCTGATCAAATCCCTGAGAAAGCAAGGGGACGATCTGGTTTCTGCTGATCATTCTCAACCACAAAAGGAATTTACCTTGTGACATGAAATATTCATTTCTTCATTCTCCTTTTTTCAAATACAACCAATGCTATAAATAAAAGTGCTATCGCAGAAGGACTAACAGTAAATATCTAACCTTTCATCCAGTTCACTACACCATTTGTACCAACACACATATCACATGCAAAACAATGCAAATCACTGGTAACTCTCTCTCTCTCTCTCTTTTTTAAACATCTCCTTATTTTCTCTTGAAACCTGATACCTGATCAAATCTTATTCAGTTTGATTAATTTTCATGCAGCATTAGCTCTTCAAAAGAACCACAGAACAACCAACCGCTCTCCATCACAGTGGAACATGGCGGAGCTACACAGGGTAATCCCCACTTTGCTACTAAGGGTTTTTGCTTTTTGTTGCCAACTAAAATAAATTTAACAGCTGCTTTGTGACATAAATGCAAATTACTTTGTTGAGTAATGTGGAGCCGGGTCCTGGAGATCGGACACATCGCGGTTTGATGAACGTTGAGTCTGTTTTTATTTGGTGCGACCCGTGTGTGTCCATGCTGGTGCTGTTGAGTGATCTGGTGCTGACAGTTTACATAGCAGCCATCTTGCTGGCCTCTCGGACCCCACTGAGGTAGGCTCCTGTCACAGTCTGAGGGAAGTGCCTGTTGGTGGCCTGGGAACAGAGACAATAACTATTATAATCAATTAATAAAACAGTCACTACACATTTGTCTGACCTGTGATTTTCCTGCTCTACCTCGCCAGCAAAGAAGACTTTGCCCTGGATGTCTTCAGCAAGGATATCATAGGCCTCTCCGCTGCCCCCTGTCTTCACAAAGCTGTAAGACATCTGGGACCATACGTCTTTGTTCCAATGCGTGACAAAGAAATGTATCGGCTCTGGGACGTCCTGTCAGGATGGCAAGACAAAAACAACAGAGATAAGAAGCCACCAACAAACATTTCACTGTAAACTGTGGTGTCCTGACCTGCTCCTTGAAAAGTTCTCGCAGGACTTTCACGCACTCGTCAACCACCGCCTTGTCCTCCAGGTCCCGAACAGCCGGGACGGCATCACCCGTGATCACTGACATGAGCACGGCCTGCTTCCCCTTCAAATATATGCACAACAACACAGCATTAAAGCACAGTCTGTCATTGTTAACAAAAGAAGAAGACAACGTTTTGTGGGGGAAGGGACAGACACAAACCTGTGGGTCCATGTCATAGAACACACTGAACATGCCTCTCTTGTCAGGGCCTGGTGGGATGTGACCGAAGTAATCTGCTCCTTGGATCTTGTTGTCCCAGAATCTGTACGGGAACTGAAGAGCGATCTGCAGGCAGAGGTACAGATGTTTTATCGTGTGACCACAGACGGCGAAGAGAAACTTACACACACAACAGGCAGCGTTTACCTTTTCAATGATACCAGCTCCCAGACTGTGGATTGCTTTCAGTTTCCTTTCAGGAAGTGGAGGGTTGAACTGAATCAGATTCTTCTGAAGTAAAGTCAATGGGACTGTAACAAGAACCTAAAGGAGGAAAGGACGTTGAAGTAAAAAAAAAGAAAAAACGTGAAAAAAAAGTTCCCCAAGTATGGATAAAAGAGATTTTGTTTCTACCTTCTGTGCCGTCCACTGGGACCCATTGGAGGAGGTCACTCTGACAACGTCACCTGAGTAGTCAATGGCCTGAACCTAAAATATACATTAAATGCAGTGTATCATGCACAACGTAATGCTCAGATGTAAGTAAGTAAATTAAGAAGTAAAAGTAGAAAGAAAAACGTAAGAATAAAAAATCGAACTCAAACGAACCGGACACTTTGTGCGGACATCCAGGTCCGCGGCCAGTTTGTGGAGTAAGACAGAGTAGCCCTTGTTGAGTAAAGTGTGGTCTCCTGAGAATTGGGCAAAACACTCGTTGTGATCCCAGGACCTTGCTGATACCTACAAACAAACATTTGGGTCATATGAGGATATGAGCAGGATGCAGTTCAACGGCAGTTCAGAGCGACGGAGGGATTTTCCAGCCTGAACTTCCTGTCCATTAAACACAGACTTTCTGTTCCTGCCGACCCTCAAACAAGAATGACTTGTTCTTTTTAAGTTCAGACCTGGTCTAAAATGCTCCCACAGCCATACTCCAGGTTGCTGAGATGAAACTGAAGCACTTTCTCCTCCAACTCACTAAACTGGATCCCAGACTCTTGCAGAAAGTTCTTCTTCACCTCCTGGACTTTTTCTGCAGAAATAAAATCAGACATTTAAAATAAATCAGGTTTCTACAAGAATGACTCTCGCTTGATAATATTATCAGGAGCTCTGTAGTGACGGTTCAGCACCTCCCAGCGGTGTGTCCTGGTTCTGGGACTTGTCCTTTCTCCACTCAGACACCACATCCAGAATGGCGTTGAAGTGGAAGTCCATGCGCTTGTCAATGGCCGGGTCTGTGACCTGTCCTCCCTCCTGGAAGAGGTCACAGCGCTCCCCCAGCTTGTGCATCTTGATGCCCATCTGCATCAGAAGGAGGGAGGGAACAAAGCAAATACAAACGTTAGGCCGTGACCTAAATAAACTAATATATTTTGGCTCCATACATTTTGATATTTACCTGTTCACACATCAGGGCAATGGGGTTATTTACACAACCATTGACGATTTGTGCTCCTCGGCCCACAGTGACGCCCAGAGACGAATCATCCCACACTCGACCTCCAATTCGCTCCCTTGCCTCCAGCACCATCACCTGCAGAATCAAAGGGGATGAAGCATGAAGCTCTGTGAGCAGACAAGTGGGAGGATGTGAAATAAGAATTAAGTGAAGCGTTTCAACCTGAGTTCCAAAGTTTTGGAGCTGCCGTGCAGCAGCAAGTCCTGAAGCTCCAGCACCGATGACGATGACGTTCTTCTGTAAAAATACGACTTTGAACGACTGTGAGCTTTAACACCATAAACACTCACAAATATAAAAACGTGACCTGTTGACACTCACAGCACGATGTCTCTCAGGGAGGAGCGGCTGTTTGACTGCCAGCACACCCGTGTTGATCAAACCCTTTCTGGTCATAAAGTTGAGCACCCGGTCCATCTCCTGCACACAGCGCACACGCACCAGCCCCCGGACGATGATGTGCTGTGCACACTTCTGAGACGTCAGCATCTCCTTCGGGAAATAAATAGATCAATGACATCAACTGCCTGTTGTTTTGTGGAGTTTTGAAGTCAAAAACATAAGAAAGAGAATCATTCCTGCTTCAGTAGATCGGTGTCGGCAGATCTGGCAGCATACCTTGCAGTTCCTGTGCCAGGAAGCCAGAATAAGGTTACGCAAAGCCAAATACATGGTGGGATCACGGGAAAACTCTGGAAACTCGTAAAGCTCGTCCAGCTCCATCATATCCGGCCGCACACACAGAGCCTTGCCACACTCGTTAGGCTGATAGAAGGGCTGGAAGTATGGACACAGACCTGGAACTGAGGGACATGGCGATGAGTGGTAAACCACATTGGTGGACTGGACGGACGTCTCTAAACTTCTCCTTACTTTGTGGCTGTACAGCCCGGCAGTGATCGGCCCTCAGATCGCTCAGAGCCATGTTGCTGGGAGAGCCGGACGGACTCATTCCCACACAGTCGGGGTAGTAGGCAGCGAGGAACGGGCTGGCGGGACTTTCTTTAAACAGCGGCGGCAAAATCAGCATCGAATGCCACCAGCTGTCGGTCACCTCAGCTACTCTCTGTAAATAAACACCCAATGGATGCATAATGAATTCTGCTGGCTGAAAACTGTTTATGATTTCTTTTGACACATTTTGGAATCATGCGAAGATCGTACCAGGTCCTCTGGTTGGGAGCAGTGGTCCGGTCCTTCACTCTGTAGACAAACAAACCAGGATATTACAATGAAAACATGTCACTCAATGCCTCCTAATTCAGTTTCCTATTCACCTTAATGTTGTTGAACTTCATTCCACAGCGATATGTTTCCGCTAAGGAAGCTGTGAGCTGGATCTCCTTTGTCAGCTGACGCCACTTCCGACAGTCCGGCTTGGTGCATTGAACCTGAAAGTCACACGTAAATATAAACATGCATGGAGAACTTAGAGAGACCACATTTCAGCAGGAAATCAGCGTGCACATACCCAGAACGGCAGCTGCTGATCGGCCATGAAAGCTTTAAGACTGGGCTCACTCTTCCCGTTACTCGTCCACACCTTCTTCCACGATGCAAATATCTCGTAGCCGTCTTTGTGGCTGGAAAAGAGGAACAGACAGATTGAAGATGATTTCCAAGAATGTGGTACGACGGTGGTTGCATATTCAGCTGCTCTGTCGATTACCTCCTGTAGTAGTGATCGAAGCATTCGTTGCAAAAATGTTCACCGCAGGAAAGGTGATACCATCGAGAGGTATATCCATTTTTAGCGCACCTGAGAGGACAGGAGAAGGACTGACTATCAACCAGCACGCCACTGAGTTAAAGCCTTGCCTCTGTTTTATTGAGAGCCCAGGTACCTCTCATTTGCACTGGCGAAACAAACAGGGTACGTGGCAGAACATCCTGCCTTCTCACACTTCCTGTACTTCTTCTCAGACTGATCGTCCTCTTCCTCGGTGTCTGTGGCTTTTCTTTTGCTCTAGAACAAAGTGACATCATAATTCATACAGTGACCTGAAGTAAGGTTACGATATAGTGTATATGTTGTGATGCAAAGATGTCAGGTCCTCTTTCTCAAACACAGACAGTGGACTAAAAGTAAAAGTCACCGTGAGGTGGGGCATGGATGCTGCTCAGGGGGCTACCTGTCCAGGTGGGGGGTTGTTGGTTCGCTTCACCCGGACGTTGATCTGCCTCCCGGAGGAGCGCAGGCTCTGGCTGTCCCCCGGTGAGTCCCCGGAGCTCCGCTTCTTGGATCGCCGGGCACCGGAGGCGTTCCCGGAGTAGTCTGCACATTCACAAGACACAATGACACACAAGCCAAGCCTGAATGTTTACACGGAGTCAGGTGGAGCCGCTGGCAGCAGGCGGGGTTAGCATGCAGCCATGTTGCGAAGCCCTTTAAACCAAGTGTCACGTTTAGCCGTTAGCAAGAAGCAGCTAACACCGACCTGCATCTGACAGCATGGCCGCCCCGCGCTTCACCCACCCCGGGACCGAGTCACGTCCATGGGAAACCTCAGAGAGGTTGTTCTGTGTAAAGAACCAGGTTCGATACCCTCTATTGTTGCGTGGGTGGTAGTGGGGGGGGGGCAGAAGGGCTGGGACCCGCGCCGCGCTGTTGTTGTTAGCAGCACAACACTTCCGGTTTGAAAGAGGAAGTGGGCGGGGTTGCGCGGCGCCGCTCACCGAGCTTGGGGGTCACCATGGCAACGGGAGGACGCCGAGTGAGCGTGGTGGAGGCGGCAGCTCGATTTGAGGCAGCAGACCCTCACAACAGATGATTCAATCTGTCATCGAAGGTAATGATGGTTTCGCTAATCTCAATGGTTAGCCAGGAAAATAAGAACTACAGTTTCATCTCAATATCAATTCATTTCACTTTATTTTGAATTCATATCAATACAGACGACATGAGAATAAAACTGTCAGTGTGTTTGTGAACAGTGTTGTGCCTGATGCGTTTACACCATAGACGTTCATCCCTCATTCATTCCAATCTTCTGACAGTGTCCTTTGATCGGTGCGGCAGTAGAGGCATCAAAGGCAGCGGGTTCTAACAGTGGCAGCTGTATTTCTCTGTTGCCATCGGAAGTGCCACTGATCTTCCAGCAGCTGCTGCGACAGGTTGAGTTCGTCCTTTATCGGACATCACTGCTCGGATTGCGTCAAACGAGACTTGAGGCAAAACCCAGTCCGAGGTCAAAGTGCTGCCGGCTCGTGCTGTCGTTATTGGTGCGTAGCATCTGCGTTAGCACGTCAGGCTAACTGAACCCAAGAGGACAGACGCGGAGATGAAGCGACATCGTTCATGTTTCCTGCTCAAGTGAGAAGAAATCCAAACGGTTTCAGATGGATTCAACCAAAGTTTTACACAGAAAGAAACCGGACATTCCCGGAGCAGCAGACCGGAGCCAACTCCAGGAGGTACGCCAGGTTTTCTCTATAAAGGAAGCAGTCAGTATGTACAGAGTATTTCTACGTCACCTTTAAATTGAAGGTGTTTAAAGAGACATAAGAAGTCAGCGTCAGTATAAGTCAACATAAAACCTGTCGAAATTATTTTTAAGGATGACTGCAAAATGTAATTAGATGTATGGGGATTGTTTTGTTCAAAACAGGTCAGTGTGAAAAGCCTAGATTCAGCAAAGGTGCTTCGTCTCCTTCAGGATCCGTTGGCTGTAAGTTAAACGTGAAAGTTGTCACTGTTGTTGTTTTTAGTGATGTCACGCGTAACTGTCATTCTGCTTTGACTGAAGGCCAGTTTGAAGGAGAGGCATCTTTTTGTCCTGAAGAAACTACTGAAGAGAAGCCAGATTGGTTTTGTATCCTTTTTTTACCCAGTTAAAATGTTCTGACTTTTCTGTGTAAGGTCACAAACTTCTCTTTACATCCCGTAATATCTGATGATCTGAGGTGTCACACATACACACAGCTCATTAATGTTTCCCAGATGCAGTGATGGAAATAGATTTGCTCTCACGCAACCTGACCACGGAACCAAAAGCTGTTCCCAAGGCTCTAATTTACCTGTGCGTCGCCGTGTCTGTCAGCACTTTCCCCGTTCAGAGATAGTCTCAGCTCTTTGCCCCATCACGTCTCCCTCCTCTCAGGGACTCTGCCTGACATTGTGTTAAACTCCTTAATCCTTTGTCCAAGCTACTGAAGGATCTGTCCAACGTCGCCAAAATCCTCAATATCTGTGCTGAGAAAGCACAGGACCATCCTGAATATGTGCCCATACTGCGTGAGGCTCTGAAAATCTGCAGGTAAGAAAGTGCTAACGCTCTCTCGCATTGTTCTCATGAGATCCTCTGATCACGTTGCTCTGCTCCCTCTCAGATCTCCCTTCCTGAAGGAGAAATCATCCGATGAGCTGAACTACGCTCAGGACGTCATCGAGTTCATCTCCACACTGGGTACACTCATCATTAAAAGCCATTAGTGCTCAAAGTTACATCAAATTTTGAAAAACGAGCCTATAAAATCCTTCATGTCTTTTGGACTTGTGGTCTTCCCTGTCAACAGGGTGCCTCATGAGGGTGTCGGACGCCGAAGTGAAACAACACATAGTCAAATCTGTGAAATCCTTCTACAACGATGTCGCTCCTCAGCCGCTGCTCGATGGTACGGCCGACGGCACCAAGACAAAGGCTCGGAGTTTATGCCCTGACAGATTTTCTAGACTTTCCCTAAGTGAGACTCAGTCGCGGCTCCTGTGGTGGCATGCTTGTGCTTCTCGTCCTTTTTATTCACTTGAATGTCTCCACTGTCTCAACTTGTGTCTGAATAACGAAATACTTCATGTTGTGGACTTTTTAGTTGGTTCATTTTTCTTGTACGTGTCCTCGTAATACTGTCAAGAAAAGAAAGAAAGGAGAAGGATATTTCATATTCATCTTCTCTTCGTGTCCTCACTGTTTCTTGGTCTACTCTCTCCGCTCTGCCCAGGCCTGCAGCCGACCTCTCCGGGCTACCGGCTGCAGCTGCTGGAGCGCAGCGACGTGGCGCAGACGCTGCTCCTCTCCATGGCCACTCTGGAGAACCTGCCCACCATCAAGCTGCAGCTCCTGAAGACCCTTCAGATCCTCTCAGGCTGCTCTGGTCAGTCGCTGGTCGTCACTGAGGGGGCGGAGGACCTCCTCCCTCTTCAGATGGGAGCAGCCAGCCCTCGAGAGCACAATTCCTCCATCAAATCAAATAAGAATTAGGCAAACAGGGATTTTAAGTGCCCTCCTGTCAATGTCAGCAGGTCAGTGAGTTGGTAATGACCATAATCACGTCTCCGCTTTGTCTTCTTCCATCTTGAAACCGCAGACGTGAACTGTGCCTTGATGCTGAACGCACAGGCAGCCGAGACCATCTGTCTTCACATGAACCAACCCGACCCGTCCGGTCAGGTCCTGTTCCTCTCCTCAGAAATCCTCTGGAACCTGCTGGAGAAAGGCAGCAAGGACCAGGTCACCACGCAGCTCAGCAGCGTGGAGTGCATAGAGTAGGTGTTTTCCGACATGGACGAGTCGTTCATTGATTTAAAAACCCTGAACCGGCTAAAGGAAGTCAACATTTATTGCCGTACTAGGCACAAATACATCGTCCGATGCCTTCATTTCTCTCAGATCTCTGAGGGAAGCTTTCTTCCACCAGCTGATGAGCAGCGTCAGCCCTGCAGACTTCCAGCTGAGAAACGATCTGCTCGTGATCATCACGCTCATCGCTGAAAACGCAGAGTATCTGCTCATAGTGAGTACAGGGCAGATACTTGTACACGGTGGGGGGGGGGGGGGGGTTACCGCTCCGGCCTGACGCGATGTCGCTGATTTTCAGGAGAGTTCATTTGCGAAGCAGCTCATGGCTTTCGTCACGTTTCCTGAGTGTAAGAAAACCAACAACTGTAATTCAGTCAGCCGGGAGTTTCAGCTGCTTTTATGCCCACGACTTGTTCTCCATCTGCATCTTAGTGAAAACTCACAACCCCCTGGTTCGCAACTTCAAACTCCACTACAACAGGGAGGATCTGAAGATGAAGAAGCTGCTGCTGAATCTGCTGGTTTTGATGTCAAAGGATTTGGCCGCGCCGCAGGTCAGCCCCAGTCCCAGTCAGCGGTTTTTCCCCGTGAATAGAATCACTGGGAATCTAAGTGTTCCCTTCCCTCTCTCTCAGCTCTACAGAGAAGAACAGGTGATGCCTGCTCTGCTCACGCTCTCGAAGCCTCTCGCTGCCATGCCGGAGCGTCGGTCGGGCTTGACTTACTGGTCCTCCATCCAGCAGGAAGAGCTGCAGCTGCAGGCGCTGGCCACGCTCGCCACCATCGCCCCGCTCATGCTGGACGCCTACATGTCCTGTCAGGGGAACGCGTGCCTGCTGCTCCTGCTGGACTGGTGCGTCGGGCAAGGTGAGGGAACCCTGTGTACACGCTTCATTTCACCAAACGATATGTCCACCATCTCAAGTTGAGCCCATGACACTTTTTATTTCGTCCCAGATTCTTACTTTGGTGACGGTCACTGTTTCCATGGCACCGGAGGCAGAGGCAGTAAGAAGGCTCAGATGAGGCACTGCATCAGAGCGCTGCGGTCCGTGGCGTCTGCAGGTGAAGAGTCAGTCATCCAGGACCTGTGTGACCAAGGAACCATCACTCAGCTCACGGGTGAGCTGAATTAAACTGTGGCACACACGCACACGCACGCGCGTGCACTTTAACTGAACATTTCCAGCGGGAGGACGTTTGAACGTCTGTATTTTCTCAGACATTTTGATGCAGATGGAAGCGAGTCCCGATGAAGAGGACGCGCTGTCTGTGGAGATAAAGTCAGACATTCAGATGATACTTTCAGCGCTGTGTTTCAGCGACATGCACAGGAAGGTAATCTCCATCAATCCTCTCGTCTCTCTTTTAACTTGATTGATTATAGAAAGTTAATATGCGATGTCTGAGCCTGTGATGGTCCTCCACAGGAGCTGTTTGGGTCAGAGGGAGTTGAGATGACGCTTCATTTCCTGAAGAAAGGCTCTGACAAGTTCTACAGCGGCCTGGGCCACAACAAGCTCATCCTCTCCACCATCGACTGTGTTTGGTCAGTTCTTTGTGACCAAGGATGAATTATGTGTATGTGGTGAACGTCCTTGAACCTGAGTTGGTTTTGCTCTGTGTCCCGTCAGGTCCTGCATCGTGGGCTGCTACACCACAGAGGACTACTTTTTGGCGAAAGAAGGAGTGTCTCATCTGCTCGACCTTCTCACCGTACGTATCTGACTTCGAGCTGAGCTGCTCTGGCTCTGTACGCACCCACGGAAACTATATCCTCCCGCCCTCTCTTTTTTTTTAAGTCGAGCCCCCGGGGCATTCACGGAATCATCCTCGCCACCCTGCTGGATTTATGTGACAACCCCAGCGCCGTGACAGACATGCTGCGCTGGAGGGACGACCACGGTCAGACAGCTCCCAAATTCCTGCTGCAGCTGTGGAGGCTGGAAGAGGAGGGGCTGGGAATCAGCAGAAACAAACATGGAGGAATAAAAGGTCTGAAACTCGACAACAACAACAACAATTGAAATGCTGTGATTTCAGTAGTCAGATTTCTCCAGAGCGACGTATATAACACCACAGATCAAATGGAGACAAATAAGAAATGGAGCCTGATTCAGTTTCTGTTCAGTTCTCCAGAGGTTTGTCCTCAGGAGCAGCCAGCAGGACACCCAGACGTCCCCCAGCACGTCCAGTGCAGCGGTGCTGGAGATGTCAGAGAACCTGCGGTCCAAGATTTTCTCCATCTTCTGCAAATTCGGTAAAACAAAATGAATGAAGAACCGGTCAATGCCAAGTGTTGCTGTGGTTTGTCTAAGATGTTGCTCTCTCAGGGTTTCTGGACCTCCCCGGATTGTCAGCCAAAGATTACGTGACTTTGGGCATCGTCAGGAGATATCTGGACCTCAAGGTGCAGGAAACTCTTTAATCTCAGAACCTGATGTGAAATCAGGAGCTAAACGTGCCCCAACTAACACTTGTGGTGCTGCAGGTGAGTGAGGTGTGGGATGAGATCAGCCGGGAGCTGGTTTTAGACGGCGTCAGGCCCATCAGCCCAGACCGGGAGCTTCTGAGCGCCGTGCACAAGATCGGAGAGGACACTGTGAGGGTGGTGATGGCAGAGCAGAACAGCATCGTGGAGCAGCAGGAGAAGCAGGACATCAGCGAGGAGGAGCTGATGTACACGGAGGTGCGGACAGTTTTCATCAATGTGAACAAATGTCATTCTAAAGCATTTCTGACTGGAGTGCCTCTTGTGTCGTCCATTTCATCACAGATTAAGTCTCACTGGAAACAGAAGGAGCTCACAGCCAAGATGTGGGACAGTTTTGTTTCCAGAACGTCCAACTATGAAGTCCTGAAGGTTCTGTATTCTTGTATTTGCTACATATATTTACTATCTATTTAAATAGCCTTGTTTTTATTCCTGTCAGTAACAGCTGTGCTGTTTGCCTTGGTCCGTTCAGGAGGTCAAAGCACAGAGGGAGAAAGAAATGGAATCGTCCAAACCCGAGAAAAAGGATGCCACGTTTTATTCTCCAGAGGTCTCACTGACACATTTATATGATTACACTTTGTGCATATTTTTGGCGATTTTTCAGTCCTCACATGTGAGTGAATTTAGCGTCCCTGATGATTCCGTTTGTGCTGTGCTGTGTTCCAGCGTATGGTCGGGCAGGTGATCCCAGCACAGGACCCTGATGGTCAGACGCCTGCGGGGCTGAAGCTGACTTTGACCGGAGGTGAAATCCTGAATTCAGATCAGGAGAAACCGGCAGCAAGAAACCCAGCCGGCTCCAGCTCTGCTCATTCAGTCAATGACGTTTAACACGAGACCTTTTCTGTGCTTTTATTTTGTAGTCCTCTTTTTCATTTCAGTCCCTAACAGAGCAAAATATCATGTTCACACATTTAGAGCTAGAACCGGGCTCTGTCTGTGAGGCTGCAGTGACACATGCAGACGTGACGTCGCTTGATGTGCACAATCAGCTCCTTGTAGTCTGGTCCAGCTCTCTACCCTGCGCACACACGCACACTCACACTGTCACTGTTCAATCAATAATAAATGCCTGGCTCTCATCCTCCCCAGAACTTACATCTAATTCAATTAAATCTAATTTAACATGCCTTTGAAAAATAGTTATTACAGGTAAAACTGAAGAGTCGTGGGGACTTCTTTTGAGTTTTTAAGTTTCTGATGCAGAGTCCAGCCTTTAAATGGATGTATATTAAATAGAAAATGTCGTGAAGCAGTAGAATATGGAGGGCAGTTGATGACAGTTTCACCTTTTCTCTCCTCAATCATCTGATCGTTAAAACCTGCAGTTACCGTGCGTAGTTGGGCCTCTGTGCATTTGTAAGAAAACCAGTGAAGCAACGTGAACTGCGAGACCCTGAACAATGGGAACTGCAGCTTTACGTAACATCAGAACAACAAACTGAACTGACTTTCAATCAGAGATCGCTGTGATGTAATGTTCTTATCAAAGGCTGCAGATCTTTGTATTTGGCCTCTTTGTACCCCTGAAGGAGTTTTTTTTTTTTTTTTGTCTGCCGTTCTTCCAAAGTATTTTCTGCTAAGCGTTTCTCTTGGTGGGGCCTTACATAAGTCGCTGCAGTGCATTAACACAAATGTTCGTCGGAGCGTGCAACATGCTGCACAGAGCCTCCTCTCCTGCTCTCACCCTTTTTACTGGCTGGGTGACCAAATCATCTCTGACAGGGCGAGCTTTTCATGCAGCCCTCTGAGTGTGTGTGTGTGTGTGTTGAGCCCATCAGACTGGGGCTTCACAAAAGAGCAGGGACACACAGGAGCCTCCTCAGTTCCACAGGCTGCCGCTGTTTGTTCAGGCTTCACATGGCGTCACTCTGCTGAGCGGCTGCAGCCGTCAATGAAGCGGAGCCTGCTGCTGCGTCTGATCCCTGCTGGGCCCCGACCACATCAAACGGTGAGACTGGCTTTTATCATTGTTTATCATAGTCACACATTTACGGAACCTGAATGTAGTTATTTGAACATATCCAGGTAGCTTTTGTGTTGTGTGATGTGTTTATTGGAAGTTTTTTTTTTTTTGTATTGCTCAAAGTGTGTTTGTCATCATCGAATACAGCAGCCTCCTATTCTAGATATAAAGCTTATAAATGGCGACAAATAAATAATAAACATCTTCTTTTAATTTAAAAATGTTTAAATTTAGTCAATAGTGGAACTTTAAAGGGTTTTCTTTGTGTTTTAAAATGATCTTTGACAGAAAGGAAGCACTTTGTTTTCAGCTAAAAGCGATGGACAACGTTTCTTTTTGTTCCTTTCCAATTATTACTAATTTTCACGATGAAATATTCTAATAGCAGTTGTCCTCGCCTGTAGGAAGGCTGTGAAGCTCCAGCAGCAGAGATGATCATCAGACTGGGAAGATTGACACCAGGTTACTTCCGTCTCCTCCAGGTTAGTGTCTGGGACACTTCATATTATACACAAGAGCATCACAGAGGGAGAGAGGAACCACTTCTTTCTCTGTGAACTGAGAGGGACGTGTTCAGTGAGACACTTTTGATTTCAGACGCGTGTCTAACTGCAGTTCGGCTGCCTGTGTGCGTCTTGTCTCCAGCGCCAGGTGTCCGGTGAGGTCCGCGTGCAGCCACAGCGCAGCCTCGTTGATCCCATCGCCGTGGCGATGGCCTCAGTGGGGACGGGACTGTGTCTGTACAGCTCCAGACAGATGGCGGAGAGGGTCCAACTCCAGCAGCCCAGCACCTGATGAACAGTAACTGGTTGTCCCCCTGGGTTTGTCCCCTGTCCCAGCGGCTCCGTGGACGGTTTGTTTGACTGGCTATGAAAGTGTGAGAGGGTTGGTGATGGAGGTGTTTGAAAAAAGTGTTTGTGTCGTTGGTGATGGTGAACAAAAGAGAAAGTGTGAGTCAAAGTTCAACAGGAAGATTTCTTATTTATTCTTGTAATCACATGAAGTAATTTATTAATTAATGCCAGCATGAAAGGAACCTGTAGGTGGAACACGGCTCGTCTACAATGCAACAGTCATCTCAGCAATAAAGTTATAGGCTTGTTAATACTTGCTGCATTTTACAGAGCAACAAAACACACAACTTCACTATCACTTTAACAAAATAAAACTAGTAAATTAATTACAGAAAAAGGAATGTTGTTTATTAAAAATGACTCACTTGATTTCCTGCAGATTATTTGAGATCAGTTTTAAAGATTGTTGTGCTGTTGCCACTTTGTGTTTTATATTTTAAATGCTGTGTTTGTCATGTGCTACACAAACTGTGAAGGAGCTCTTTTCATCTGGGACTCTTCAGTTCACTAAAATATGATTCAACTTGTTTTTACTGGATTTATTAAGGAAATATCGCATTAAAAGGTCACTTAAAACAAATGTTATTGTTTAGTCGCTGGTTATTTCATGTAAGTCTTTTATAAATTGTGTTAAAAATCATGTTCTTAGAGTGTGTGTGTGTGTGGGATATTAAAACAAGTGATGGTTCTCAGGCATCAATTGCGTGGGAAAGTTTTGTCAGAAGCTGAAACGTCGGGTGACTGCACAAACTGTACAGAGCGATTCATGTGAATGAATCTCTCACATGAGGGGCAACTGCTGTGGATTAAACAAATTCTAATGATTGTAATGTTATAAAAGACAGGCACATTTTCTTGGTATCTCAACCCTGCTGCTCCCTTCAGCTCTGCAAACCCTAATTTTTAGTTTCAGCTCATGCCACCTGCAGATTTATTTGTCCCAGCTCCTCAGTCGACCAGAGGAAGGTTTCACTGGTGTTAGTTTTACTAAATCTTTGCTCCTGGGGACAGACAGTGAGACAGTGAAAACAGAAAGTGAAGCCTTTGTTCCACAGCTTACCTTTGTTCCTTTGTTTCAAGTGAAATATAGTGAAGCTACTTCAAATAGTTTCATAATTGTCTCAATATTTTTCCAAATAGGTAAAGAAGATGCTTGACAGAATTAAAATCACACACAGGCCAGAGGTCAGATGAGGCCCCTTATTCATTTACATTTACTACATTTATTTCTAAAACATGAAATAATGTCAAAGACACTCCGGTAGAGCGCATCGGGTGGCTGCAGTTCACCATCCCTCCAGCAGGTGTCAGCGAACGCGAGTCTCCGCTGCGGATGAGCTGGTGTTAAAGTGCAGAAGAAGTTTTGACGCGATGGATGAAAACATGTGAAGTTGGGAAGACGAAGAAAAAGAAGAATTAAACAAACAACACATCTGCAGGTTTGAATCTGACACGCGGTGATATATATTTTTTTTTTAAAAACCCTTCTTCACTGATGCCAGGAGGTTTTTAATGACGCCATCAAACCTCTGTTCTTCTTCAGCTGCGCGTAATGTGAAGATGCCCGTGCGTAAAGGCGCGCCGCAGCCCGCACCGCTCTCCTCCTCCTCCTCCTCCTCCTTATCTTCATCTTCCTCGGATCTGGATCACAGCGGTGGACAAACCCTCTGAAAATGGCTGCTCTCTCGCTCCGTCCGCCCCTGAGCGGCGGCGGCGGCGGCCGCGGCCGCTCCGCAGCGCCTCTCTCCGGGCTCCTCGCCTGCGTCGTGCTGCTGCTGCTGCTGTTCGCGGTCGGTGCCTCCGCGAGTCGTGACGAGGTTTCGGAGGAAGGGAACGGGACGCGGGGGGGCCCGAGCCGGGTGGCTCAGCCGGAGGAGCGGGACCCCCATCACCGGAGCAACTCCACGGCTCACAAGAAGGCTTTCCCCGTCCTCTCCTTCAACTACGAGCACGTCAGGAAGCCATTCGAGATCTCCCTGTGGATCCTCCTGGCTCTGCTCATGAAACTGGGTGAGAGACAAACTACTGCATCAGTACTTCCTCTTAACTATACTGCATATATCAGCACTGCATCATCAGCATGTGGGGGGGGGGCTGGGAAACAGCCCAGCTACACTTCCTCACAAGTCACCACACAGTCCAAAAACAGAGGGCAAAGGTCAGTGACCGACCGTCAAAGCTGAAGGTCACTGACGAGAGATGAATGCTTCTGAAGCCTCCAGAGGATCCATTTCGTCCCTTTAATCAAGTCTCAACAACTGTCTGCTGAATTTAGACTCTGACGATTGTTTCAGGTTCAACGAGTCGAGAGGTTGAAGGGCATCAAACTAAAATAAACTCATGTGGCTGAAGAGGAAAGTCCCTTTACCCCCAGAGCGAATATTAAATATGTACCCAAAGGACAGAAGCAGAGCTTCGGGCTTAAAAGGAGAAACTAACGAAAGTTATTTTTAGAGGAAGCGACAGAAGTGGATTCAGTTTATGTAACGTCCTGAATGTGAGATGATCGATTTGATCTGGAAATAATCACGATAACTAACTGACAGTTTGTTTTAACCCCTGCTGGCCTCGGATTGGCTGTCGAGCCACCTGGCTGCTGATTGGCCGAGGACCGAAGCTCGTCCGCTTCTTTATCTGTCCGTCCAGCTGAGGTCTCTGTGGACCGGTCCCACTTCCTGTCCAAATGCACAGCTCGATAACAAAGATGTCAGTGTGCCGAGTCAGAGTGGAGGGGGGGGGTGTTGCACACAAGACCATCCTCAGTGACGCACAAAACAAATACCAAGGCCCGTTCAGTGAAGACAGAGATGTTAAATTCTTTATATAAAGGTAGAAACGACCCCGGCGGAGTACGTTTGCAGAAATTATTCTGACCTTCATGTCCCCTCCCTCCTCAGGCTTCCACATTATCCCCCACGTGTCCAGCGTGGTCCCAGAGAGCTGCCTGCTGATCGTCGTCGGCCTCCTGGTCGGCGGCTTGATCAAAGCCATCGGCGAGGACGCCCCCATCCTCGACGCCAAGCTCTTCTTCCTCTACCTGCTGCCTCCCATCATCCTCGACGCCGGCTACTTCCTGCCCATCCGGCCCTTCACCGAGAACCTGGGCACCATCCTGATGTTCGCGGTGGTGGGCACGCTGTGGAACGCCTTCTTCGTCGGCGGGGCGATGTACGCCGTGTGCCAGATCGAGGGGGCGCAGCTGGCCGGCGTGGACCTGCTGTCCTGCCTGCTGTTCGGCACCATCATCTCCGCCGTGGACCCCGTGGCCGTGCTGGCCGTGTTCGAGGAGATCCACATCAACGAGCTGCTGCACATCCTCGTGTTCGGGGAGTCGCTGCTCAACGACGCCGTCACCGTGGTGAGTGGAAGCAAAGGCGGAGGACGGAGAGACGTTTTGTTGACCTGTGCTTCCAGCATTTCCATTTCCTTTGGCCCCCCGTTTCTCCCGGCACAGGTGCTGTACCACCTCTTCAAGGAGTTTTCTCAAGCTGGAACCGTGACTGTGGGCGACGCCTTCCTGGGCGTCGTCTGCTTCTTCGTGGTTTCTCTGGGAGGCATCATGGTCGGAGCCATCTACGGCCTCCTGGGGGCCTTCACCTCCCGCTTCACCTCCCACACTCGAGTCATCGAGCCGCTGTTTGTCTTCCTGTACAGCTACATGGCGTACCTCTCCGCCGAGGTCTTCCACCTGTCGGGGATCATGTCGTGAGTCCGACTTCCAAAACGTCCCCGAGATCTGTCGCCGAACTTGGACTGAAAGTCCAAGTCTCAAGACCACTCAAGACCACTTCCTTTCTGTCTGTCCCTTGTCTCGTCCTGTGCAGGTTGATAGCGTGTGGCGTGGTGATGGGCCCGTACGTGGAGGCCAACATCTCCCACAAGTCCCACACCACCATCAAATACTTCCTGAAGATGTGGAGCAGCGTGAGCGAGACGCTCATCTTCATCTTCCTCGGCGTCTCCACGGTGGCCGGCCCCCACGCCTGGAACTGGACCTTCATCGTTCTTACCCTCGTGCTGTGTCTGGTGGCGAGAGTTTTGGGTCCGTGCAAACGAACGCGACCTCGCGTGGTGTTTGTTGACATGGTGAATGTTTATTGTTAACGTGTGCGCGCTGGCGCCTCGTGTGTTTCAGGGGTGATCGGCCTCACGTGCATCATCAATAAATTTCGTATCGTGAAGCTGACCAAGAAGGACCAGTTCATCGTGGCCTACGGGGGCCTGCGAGGCGCCATCGCCTTCTCGCTGGGCTTCCTGCTGACCAGGAACGAGATGAACAACATGTTCCTCACCGCCATCATCACCGTCATCTTCTTCACCGTCTTCGTGCAGGTGAGAGCGAGCGTCTCCGCTTAAAACACGCCGCAACTATTCTCTGGTCCAGCGGGATGATTCAGTTCTTCCAGGAAATCATCATAGTAGTTAGTTGTGTTTGCCGCCCTCTAGTGGTGAGGAGGAGGGCCTGCGACACACACTCTCCAGTGTTTGGATCTGGTCAGGAAGCGTGTGCGTGTGTGTTTTCAGGGGATGACGATCAGGCCTCTGGTGGAGCTCCTCGCAGTGAAGAAGAAGAAGGAAAGCAAGAGATCGATAAACGAGGAGATTCACACACAGGTGACACTTCAACCTTAAAGGCTGGTTTTAAACACGGGACTCATCCTGAAATGTTTTCACAAGTTAAATTGTTAAGTTTCATTTGGACAAAACAGTCCGTCAATTCAGTAAACGTGAGAAAATACCAAGCATCCATCGAGCTGTCCCTGACTCGACCTTTTTCATTTAAACCTAATTAGAAATGTGTCTTGTTTTCGTCTTCAGTTCCTGGATCATCTGCTCACAGGGATCGAAGAAATCTGTGGACATTACGGACACCACCACTGGAAAGACAAGTATGACTCCCGGGACGCGTCCTCTGCCTCCTGTCATCATCTTCTGTTTCCGTGGCGCCGCTGTCGGAGACGTGAAACGACATTTTATAGACGATGTTTCTTCTCTCCTCAGACTGAACCGCTTCAACAAGTCCTACGTGAAGAAGTGGCTGATCGCCGGCGAGCGCTCCACTGAACCTCAGCTCATCTCCTTCTACAACAAGATGGAGATGAAGCAGGCCATGATGCTGGCGGAGAGCGGGAGCGCCGCCAAGCTGCCCGCCATCGTGTCGTCCGTGTCCATGCAGTCAGTCTGAGCCACAGGAGCAGAACCTTTTGGGAACCGCACACCCCAGAATTCAGAGTTTGCATTTTGTTTTGTTCTCCTCCAGGAACATTCAGTCCAAAGGTCCGAGCAGAGGACGTGCAATCCCGAGCATCTCCAAGAGCAGAGAGGAGGAGATCAGAAAGATCCTGCGAGCAAACCTGCAGAAGACGAGGCAGCGGGTACGAGAAGCCTCCGTGGAGACTTCATGAATTATTCAGCGATGTGCATCAGTGATGGATGTTTCATCCGCATTTCCACACACAAGCACAGGCACTGATTGACTGTTTGAAGGAGAAGAATGTCTCCTGATGCTGGTTTGATGTCTCGCTCCTCAGCTTCGCTCGTACAGCCGGCACGACCTGATGATCGATCCGTTCGAGGACAATCTGAGTGAGCTTCGCTTCAGGAAGCAGCGAGTGGAGATGGAGAGGAGGGTGAGTGTCAACGCTCACTCAGTGATTCTTCATCGAGGTTTCAAGAAATTAAAGTTCTTTGTCGCATTTTTGTTTTGTTTCCTCGCAGATGAGTCACTACCTCACTGTTCCTGCAAACCGCCAGGAAACTCCCCCTGTGAGAAAAGTCTGTTTCGAACCAGGTCAGTCGCACATGAAGTCAAATGTTTGTTGCATTTTCTGTGTTTAATTCATATTAGATTATCATTTATGTCATTTATTTCATTATGAAAATAAAATATATGCAAGTTGCCGTTACATAGTTTGACCACCAGGGGGCGTACTTAGGTCCCATTTTCACCTGCATGATCAGGGGTTGGCATATTGAGCTTCTACCTAACATTGCTACAGGTGTATATTGTACATTTTACCACATTTGTCTGACAGGTATAATAACAAGTGACTTTACAAAGTCAAATATATTTATATAAATGTAATTCTGTGACTACATTAAGCAGATAATAAACATTTTTACTTCACTGAGGGTTTGAATGCAAGATGTGTCGTATTTTTTTAAAATGCTTTAACTTCTTTAAGTGATCCTAAAACATTTTCCTCCTCACAAAAAAACAAAAGCCATAGAGTTTCTCAGCTCGTTTGACCGCTGACGCGTCTGTTTTCCAGAACACCAGGTCTACACCTACGACCAGGAGGGCGAGAGTCCCCGTGGTCGAGCGTCTCAGGCACGTCCCGGCCCTCCTGACGCCGTCAGCCTGATCAGCGAAGCCTCCCCGAGGCCCAATCAGAGCAGAGCGCTGCAGGATAAAGGGGAAACAGAGCTGAGGGCGAGGGCTCCTGACGACCTGGAGGAGCAGCTGAAACTCTCTCGCTGCCTTAGTGACCCTGGGCCAAACCAAGACGAGGAGGGGGGCGGCTCCTTCCTCTCGTGATCAAGCACATGTTTACAGTAGTCGATGTTGGAGGATGTTTCCTCTCCTCTCCTCTCGTGTCATCAAACACTGGATGAGTTACCGGAGCAAAGCTTTATATTTGTGATCATGCACATTGTATTTCATGTTAATATTTCATCATACTTCAGCATGCACCGCAGATGTTTCCTGTTTCAGCGTGACAAAGACAAAGACAAAAGCACTTGTTTTACCAAACTTGAAGCACCAGGCAGGCGGAGTTTACCGCTCGAAGCACATTATCATTAAGGATTCGTCGCCAGTGTGGACCAAAGGGAAAACATACGTTTCATATCAAAAGTGCTTTAATGTGTTGAAGCTCATTTAGAATAATTTGGTAATAACATTGATATAATGTTAGTGCCTCAAATATCCCGACTGGCCGCGATGCACGTCGAAGCAACGTGAAGCACAGTGACATATTTCTGACTCCAGACTGGCTCTGTTGAACAGAAAACATCAGTCGGTTGAGCCAGGAAAGTTAAAACAGCCCCAACGAGTCAAGAGCAAACTGCAGATGTGGTCACACGATCACACCGCCGATGATTCCAGATGTGGATGCAGGGACGGGCCAGTGTTTTCTCAGGGACCGCAGCTCGGCACGTTATTCACAGACGCCCGCAGCTCAAAGAAAATCTGTGTCCAGCGTTGTGCTCCACAGTGATTCGTTTTTAACGTGAGCGTCGATGAGCTGAAGTGTTTGTGCCGCTGGCAGCTTCAGTAACACTCCCACTGTGTGTGTGTGTGTGTGTGTGTGTGTGTGTGTGTGTGTGTGTGTTCTTACCTGAGCATGTTTATCCCGAACAGACTGAATCCACTGGACTGCCTGAGCTTCCGCCGCCTGCACGTGTTTTGCCTTAAAATGTCTGTGCTGCTCTCTGTGTGTCTGCCAGTGAAGTATTTTTTTATATCACGAAACGAAACGAAACATATATGTTGGGAGTTTTAAAGAAATGTGTTGAATGAAAAAAAAACAAACTTTGATTTTAGCCTGAAATAAAAGTTTACCATCGTTAATGTTCAGGATTCATGAGCGTGGACTTTGTGGGATGTGTCATTAACACGTGATTATTATTATTATTATTATATCTTTAATATTCTTTAACAATGTTGCATCACACCCTGTGAGGGGGGGGACGAGGCAGCGTTGCACCCATTGTGGGTCTCATTGGAAATAACAGGGAGTTTAAAGTCCCCAACGTAACAACCAGCAGTTTGTGATGAGATTATTCCAATTAGAGCAACAGACCATCTCAGGCAGCAGCGGCAGCGGCAGCCATGGACTTCAGCGGCACATGGAAAGTTTATTCTGAGGAGAACCTGGAGGAGTTCCTGAAGATAATTGGTACAGATGTTTCTTTATGGTTTGCTCGTGTTCTGTGTGTGTTTATTATTGTCTGAATCTCTGGGTCAGGGGCGCCTCAGATGGTGGTCAAAATGCGTAAGGAGGTCAGACCGGTGATAGTGATCGAGCAGAACGGCAAAGATTTCACCTACACCATGAAAACTCCCATCTGCACCAAAGTGCACTCGTTCAGCCTTGGGCAAGAGGCGGAGATGGTGTCTCTGGACGGCAGGAAGTTCAAGGTAAGTTGTTGCTGTAATTGTTTGTTTAAATGTATTAAGAGGATGTTTGAGGGCCACTGACTTTGGTTCATTTTAAATAAACCAAATAAATTCCCTGAATTCCTCATCCCCAACATCCTCCATAACCTGCACACTCCTGGTGAAGAGACGCATCATCGAAGTATAAACAACTAATACATTTAATCAAGGATCTGTATGCTCCATAAATTTCAAATGTTCCCCATCGACTTGTGTGTTCCCGTCCAGTGCACCGTCAGAGAGGAGGAAGGGAAGCTGATCGCTGAGACGGCTAAATTCACCTCTGTCCGCGAGATCCAGGGAGAGGACATGGTCGAGGTGAGAGGACTGTCTGTCTCACACTTACTTATTTGCGGCTGCATCATATTTATTTCCTGTCTCTGTTTCCAGACAGTCACTTCTGGTTCAGTAACTTTCATCAGCAGAAGCAAACGGGTTTGATCGGCAGCTGTCGGCCCATCCATTGACCTTTGAACCTCTCAGCCTACAGCCAGGGGCCCACGAGTGATTATGAATGAGGCTCAAAAATCAGTTTGAATGACTTAATAAAGTTGATGATGATTCAACAAACCGAAATACTTGTTGGTTTTCAGTTCAGCTTTGTGGCTATTTTCAGTGTTTGTGGTGGTTTTCTGTTTATGTCATTGTTTCTTAGTGATTGTTTTCATTTCTTTGTATTATTCTAGTCTCCTTGTGCTAATATATGACGGGATATTAGGACCATATTCAGAATAAATAAATAAATAACTTTGAGAATAAAGTCGTACATTTATAAGATTAAAGACATTTGCGTGACTTTAATCTTGTAAATTAATGACTTTATTCTCAAAGTATGTGATTTTATATGTATTTTTCAATTTGGCCCTAATACCCTGCCGTACTAATTCCCAGGAACGAAAGCAAACATTCATTTATCCTATTTCAATCTATTTTATGTTGTTTTTAAGTCTACACACTGTAGTTTAGACCCCGCACCGGGTGGCGGCGCTAAGGTGCTTATCCGTCGGTTGCCGTCACATAAAGCCAAACGAAGAAGAGCAGCGAACAAGGCGCCTTTTAACTGCGCATGTTCAGCACATTGTCTCGCTGCTGCTTTTTTTTCTGTAGCAACATTTTCGGCCGCTGAGGGACTTTAGTTTCATGGCCAGACACATGAGGCCTCCGAGCACGTCTCTGTTTGTCAGGAACATCGGCGATGAGTCCAGGTGAGTCCGCGTCCAGGCGCCATCACCGCCGCAGCTCGGGCACGAAGCACCGCTAGCTCCGTTAGCTTAGCTGCTAGCGTTAGCCTTGCGTTAAACCGCGGCGCAGAATAAGAATTTGTTTTATTCGCTCTCACATTCAAACCCAAACACGAGTCAGATCTCTTCACAGAGCTGTCGCGGGGACCTAATTTGTCTCGGGGACTTTTCTTTGTTTGCTCTGAGATCGCGCTGCACGTTTGCACACGAGCTAACCGAGCTAACCTGCTGTTAGCTAACAAACAGAATACTTCAGGTGTTGTCATTTAAAATAGGTTTTTAAATATTTAGAACACAGTTTTTCTTTTACGGGATTCGATGTGTTTCCACACAGTCCACTTTAGACTATATTAATGATTACTGGATTTATTATTTTACCTGTTTTATGACATTGTTTTTACAGTGCATTTTACACGGCATCAGACAGCAGCAAACATATTCATGTGGATAAACTATTCTGTTATATTTTCGTATGTGTATAGTATCAAAAGTATTTAAATACTGTGAAGTATTTAATGTTTCCAGAGCTGTATGATTAACCCTTTAAATGTACACAGTATTTGATGGACTAAGCATCAACCTTCACACATTGCATTGTTTGATATTCTAACAACAAGCGTTAAAGGGACAGTTCACCAAAACACAGCCGAGCAAAAAAGTGTCTGAGGAGTGCGAATAAAAGAGGAACTTTCTCCTTCTGCTGCTGCAGTTAAAACTTTGTGTCGTGATAATCTGGATTTTCAGAAATTCAAATTAAAACATATACCAACTGGAAAGTCAGGTGGATCACCGCCCAGGTAAGACGAGAACACTTGTCTAGTTGTGTTTTGGGTGAAACGTCCCTTTATCTCACCTACCTGCCCCCAGCTGGTGTCACATGGTTGATTATGTAGGTAGTTTCCCCAGTGATGGTCAGTTGAGTCATACTTGTATTTACGGTGTTCAGGCCTGAGGATTTGCGGCGTGAGTTTGGCCGCTATGGGCCGATAGTAGATGTCTACATCCCACTTGACTTCCATACACGTCAACCAAGAGGATTTGCTTACATTCAATATCCTTTCCCAATCAT
Organism: Pseudorhombus dupliciocellatus; assembly: GCA_016785235.1. Taxonomy (NCBI): domain Eukaryota; kingdom Metazoa; phylum Chordata; class Actinopteri; order Pleuronectiformes; family Paralichthyidae; genus Pseudorhombus; species Pseudorhombus dupliciocellatus. The sequence goes on along the minus strand of JAFBJW010009049.1, from coordinate 699,197 downwards.
GTGTTACCTGTGCTCTTTTGCATCTTGCTAACAGTCTGAAGTTTTCTTTCAGCAGAGGTCTGTGTTTTTGTGATGTTTTCCTTGCACTTCATTTGATTGAATATCTAACACGCGTATTTCTCTGTTATTGCTTCAGAAAATGTAAAAGCATCCAGTTGTGGAACTGGCCACAGAGAGTAACAAAGACCCTGTGTAGAGTAGCTGTAAAGACAAGTCACACAGAGGCCTTCAGGATCAGAGAGGGGGAAAAGTTTGAAAAGAGAAAAGTAAAGCATGAAGAGGAAAAGGGAACGGAGACAAAGCTTGGAAATGGCGGCAAAGAATGGGAAAAGAAAAGAGGTTTAAAAGTCAAGCAGGAAACCCGAGTCTCACCGGGAGTCGATTAAAGAGTGTAAAGATCAAGATGAAGTTCAAAGTCAAGCAAAGGTAACAAGCCTGAATTATTTTGTATCCTCCTGAGACGAATCCAAGAATCTGACGTGACATCAGAGTCAGCTTGTCCCTGTGATATCGATGACTTTCCATTTTTGATCCAAACTATTTATTAGCAACATTTTTGTTTGATTTGTTTCTATATTTATTGACCTGATCATCACACTGATTTGATGTGTTTGAAAAAAATTTACTTCATCTTTTGTCTCTACAAGGATCTTTTCTAGCTTGTTTTACAGAACAAATGAATGTACGTGCATATAATTCTGCCATCTTTAAACTCATAGTTCTGATAAATCAAGCCACCCCGCATCATCCTCACATGAACATAAAATAATAATAAACAGAGCGGGTGTGAACAAGCTGAGAATGAGGTGTGTGTGAGAATGAAGTGCTGTGAACACATTGGACTTGAAGTCATGTTGTGCAAAGACAGATTCAGTGTTCATGAAGACACTATTGATTTACATTTGTTGGCTAAACATGTGAAAGCGAAAACGACCCTTAACCACTCAGCACATTTGAGGACGTGCGCGATGCCGAAGATGCTCTTCACAGCCTGGACAGGAAGTGGGTCGGTGGCCGGCAGATTGAAATCCAGTTTGCACAGGGCGACAGAAAGAGTGAGTTTCTGACCAAACCATTTTCTTCTTATTTAAAGTCTAGTGATCAATGTACTAAAAGTTTAACTACACGCAACTATAAAGTATTAATCTCTGTCTGAACTATTTCCCATTACCTCAGCTCCAAATCAGATGAAGGCGAAGGAGCGTCCATCTCCAGGCAGATCCTCTCGCTATGACGACTACGACCGAGACAGCCGGCGCAGGCGCTCACGCAGCCGCAGCTACGACAGATACAGGTCACGCAGCCCTTCGTACGACCGCCGGCGCAGACGATCAGAGAGTCCGCGAGAGTCAGTTTTCCTCTGGGCGATGAAAATCTCATCATTCATATTCACTTTAATTATCTGCCAAAGGGGAAATGGAGAATAACCTTCCGTTGTTTCCTTTAGGTCTCGTGGGCGGATTTATGGAAGGGGACGGAGCAGGAGCCGCGAGGATGAAAGGTACAACTTTAATTCCTGTCTTGGTTTAAGGAGAGAGGTAACATCGTTTGTTAACCATCGCTGGTTTCCTGCCTCTCTCGACCCTCTGCATCCTCAGGTACAAGCCGCGGCCGAGGAGAGAGTCCAGAGGAAGAAGTCGGTCGCGCTCCAGATCAGTGTCTCCACGGGAAAACATCAACCCAGCCTCGACCTCCCATTACACGGAGGAAGAGGTGCGACGTGCACACTCCCCGACCCGCTCACGGTCCCGTTCTCTGTCAAGATCCCGCTCTCGGTCCCGATCCTGGGCGGGACGTAAGTCAGGAGGCCGCTAGGGAGCGTCCGCTTCCCGCTTCAGCCCAGTGCCAGACATGGCCGTTTGTTAACAAAAGATTTGTTTGACATGAATGTAAAGTTCCACTGAACCATTTGTAGAAAGTTTGTTTTTGCAGCTTCCTTTTATGAACAATTCCCAAGGTCCCTTTGCTTGTTTTTATAACATTATTTTGGTAACATTTCCTCTTAGGAACACGATGCAGTTTGTATGTTCAGCGGTAGTCAGCCAGGAATAATCTCTCGTTTTTTTTTTGTGTGTGTGGTTTTTTTTTTTTTACAGTTGCTGATAAATTAGTTTTCTAAACCCTGCAAAACAGTATTTTAAAAAGAATCCAATTTGTTAACAAGTAAAACCATTTTTTTTTCTTCCTTCTCCCATGACCAGTTCTCAAATTTAGATTCAGCTTCTTTTTTTTTTTCTACACAGCCATTGAGATGAATGTGTTGAACTCCTTAATTAGAAATTTCAAACTGAGCTCGATTAATAATTCATCCCATTGCACATAATTTATAATCTTCCACTTTAACTGGCGGCTTCAGTCCGTTTGGAGCAGTTTTCCTGCAGCAGTAACACGCCTGACGAAAACACAGAGGGATTCAACTTAACTTCAAGTCGACATTTTTATATTTTAACACAAAAAATTTGGCTGCCTGGAAGGAATAAGAAAAGACAAAAACAATATAACGACAACATAAAGACACTAAAGTTGGTCTTTTTAGAAAGTGTTAACGTTTTGTCAGCCAGGATCCGTTTGTATATTACTGTGTCTTCTTTTTGTGGTGTTTTCTGTAACAGTAACTTTTTCTAAAATTAATTTCTTCTGAAGGCGTCAGTCCGTCATCCAACGGTGTTGGTAGTTTTTCTGAGCAGCTCTTGTTGTCACAGCATGTTTTATCCTCCTGATCCTCTATCATCCGTAGAAAGAAACCGTTATTTTGAGTATTAAATGATAACATTCTGTTAAAAACAAACCATGTGTGACTTCAATGTGTGAACCTGCTCCCCTCCATGTCAGCCACAGATAACTTCAATCAGGGGACTTCATAAAAGCAGCAGCTATGGAGTAAAAATCAGGAGTGAAATATTTCCACGGCGCAACAGACCAGCTGCCTCTGTGTCCAGCCTTGTCTATTGATTTCCTTTTAATGGAACAGTAGCTGCAGGAATAACTGAAATTAGATTCAGGGGGAGGATGCAGCCATGTATGAAATGGGACATGTCCCATTGATCAGACACGCCATCCCAAAAGAGAGGATCAAACCGTTGCAGCTGAAACACGGCCCCTGGACTTTTAATGAAGCAAAGACGGTACAAGTTCATCTGAAGCCGCCGGACGGTGAGGAGACGACTGTCAAAAACACAATGAAGCATCGTGTTGTTTTTAATTTACAAATCAGCCACAGGAACAATTTAATTTGAAGATTTCACGAGAAGATCTACGGATTGTTGTTGGAGGAAGTTCTGAGTTTGATCTCCAGCAGGTGATTCTTCAGATGAACGTTCCCAGCCACCAGCTTCCTGTCAGAACTCAAAGGACCAGACCAGTTCAGGGTCCTCTCGGTTCAACCACCAACGGGTGACAAGCAGTTGAACTCTCACAGCTGCAAGGTAAATGGCAGCAGAGCGTTTCACCAGCAGCCATTGATTTTCTCTTTCATGGACTGTAAGTTGTGAACAACTGGAGGTGACAGGCTTGATTTGGTTTTGGTCCAGTTTCCACCGACAGCACAGACGGGAACATTTGACTTTTCATACAAAGGAGAAAGGAAAGTAAGAGATGAGTCCGTGGGACTGAGCTCAGCAGCTGCAGCAGGAAGGCTTTTATTGTGACATCTCCTATCCGACATGAAAGGTGAGGAAACTAATTTAAAAATCAGTTTTATTGTGCCAATCATAATTTACAAACTTTGACTTCCTGCGACTAACATCCCAGGTTTGATTATTGATTTATATCAGAAGGTGATTGGTCTATTGATTATATTAAATCACTTTTTCTAAAGATGCGTTAACACCCTTAATATCTGCATTTAAATTCCGTCTCAAGGTCATACAGTCAGATTAGTCAGTGGTGCTCGGCTGTGACAGGGTCAATGATGTCAAACTACGTTATACAAAGAATCCAGAGCATCGAAAGAAAATCCATCTACAGTATGATATAAATACTTAAGTACTGCAGTTTCAGGAAGTATCTATTTCTATATGACGCAGAACTAAAGTTCAAACTTATTTTCAAAAGTCAGATCGTATCATTATTTAACAAAATGTTAGAAACATTTCATTAATTTTGCTGCATGTGTTGGTGTAAAGCCTCCCAGTTATTTATATCAATATTGACCAGTATCAAAGTAAAAAAAATGCATTGATTGTTCATGAAATCCTGACTTTGGTGCCGACCTCTCGCTCCAGCGCTGCTGATGTGAACCATGGGGGATTGGAACTTCCTTGGTGGGATCTTGGAGGAGGTTCACATCCACTCCACCATGGTCGGCAAGATCTGGCTGACCATCCTGTTCATTTTCCGGATGCTGGTGCTGGGTGTGGCCGCCGAGGACGTGTGGAACGACGAGCAGTCGGACTTCATCTGCAACACGGATCAGCCCGGCTGCCGGAACGTCTGCTACGACCAGGCCTTCCCCATCTCCCTCATCAGGTACTGGGTGCTGCAGGTCATCTTCGTGTCCTCGCCCTCCCTGGTCTACATGGGCCACGCCATCTACCAGCTGCGAGCGCTGGAGAAGGAGCGCCACTGCAAGAAGGTGGCCCTGCGCAGGGAGTTGGAGGCGGTGGATGTGGAGCTGGCGGAGGCCAGGAGGAGGATCGAGAAGGAGATGAGGCAGCTGGAGCAAGGGAAGCTGAACAAGGCGCCGCTCAGAGGGTCTCTGCTGTGCACCTACGTGGCCCACATCGTCACCCGCTCTGTGGTGGAGGTCAGCTTCATGATGGGTCAGTACGTCCTGTACGGACACCACCTCAGCCCCTTGTACAAGTGCGAGAGGGAGCCGTGCCCCAACGTGGTGGACTGCTTCGTGTCCCGGCCCACGGAGAAGTCCGTGTTCATGATGTTCATGCAAGCCATCGCCTGCATCTCCCTCTTCCTCAGCCTCCTTGAGATCATGCACCTGGGCTACAAGAAGCTCAAGAAGGGCATCCTGGACTACTACCCGCACCTGAAGGACGACCTGGACGAGTACTACGTCAACAAGTCCAAGAAGAACTCAGTCGTCCACCAGGTTTGCACGGGAACCTCCGTGGGACGCAAGACCACCATCCCCACAGCGCCGAGCGGGTACACGCTGCTGCTGGAGAAGCAGGGCAACGGACCCAACTACCCCCTGCTCAGCGCCTCCTCCGCCTTCATGCCCATCCAAGGAGACCCCGGTGCGAAGCCAGACGGCCACAAGGACGCCAAGGAAGGGATGCCGAGCCCCACGGAGCAGAACAGCAACTCCAACAACACCAGCAGCGAGACGCGCTCACCTCCTGCGGACAAGCAGGACGACCCAGAGGAGCCATCTCCAGAGGACCTGGGCTGTGCGAGCTCCGAGTACCCCACCCTCCCCGTAGCAGACACCTCCTCCTGCACCACGCTGCCAGGGGTAGCGAGGAAGTCTCGGAGGGTCAGCCCTCCTTGGAACTGCTCCACGGTGGTGGAGGGGAACGGCTCGGACAGCGGCGACTCCTACCACGGGAACAGCAGCGGCATGAAGCTGCGCGGCGGCGGCGGCGGCGGCCCCAGAGCCAGGATGCTGTCCAAGTCGGACATTAAGAGAGCGAGCAGGTCTCAGAGCCCGGACTCTGCGGGGGAGCTGAGCTCCGTGTCCCGCCACAGCCGGGAGAGCAACAGCCCCACGGCCTCCTCTCCGAACCGCAGGGTGTCGCTGGCGAGCAGCGCCAGCAGCAGGCGAGCGCCCACCGACCTGCAGATATAAACAGCTGTGGGTCGCTCCCTGAGTATAAAGGTGGACTTAGTTGAATTTATCTGGGATTTTATTTATTTATTTGTCATTTTGGTTTTTAGGTATGATTGACAGCTGACACTGACTCGTGATTGGTCGAGGCGTCAGGCCACAGATTTGGATTTTTTTCCACATTTTGCAGGACGGACGCATGGATCAGACTTTTAATGATCTGCTGGGATGGAAAACTGAACCACGGATCCATAAAGTTGTTTCAGGCCACAAGCCAGTTATGCAACCGGATACTTTCAAATTAGTGACACTGAATTCACTCGGCTACTTTTCACTTTCACGTTCAGACACAATCTCATGTCAAATACGACTGAAACTGTAAAAAACCACGTCTGTGTTCCAGGAGGAAGTTGTGCCTCTGTTTACAAACAAACACCAAATGCTGAAAAACAAAAAATTTTAATATGACAAAACAAAAGATCTTCTTTAGTCGGAACAAAAACAAACCGTGACTTTGTGGATCACCGTGTTTTTATGTAATAAACATTTACATATTCTACAAAAATGCTCCTTTAGCGTTCCTCTCTGCCAAAACGCTCCTCTACTCCGCAGCTCTCTCCTCGGGTGGCGACTCGTACTGGATGAGCTGGAACACGATAAGAGGTCAGAGGTCACGGCAGCTCAGACAGTGAAACCCGTAAACGTGGGGGCGGGCGTCTCACCCGGTTCCTCAGCTCCTTGTTCTCCTCCACGAGCAGGTTGCACTTCTGCTGAAGCTCGGCCAGCTCCGTGCGCAGAGCCTCGGTGTCCACTGGCTCTGCACCAGGCGCACCGAGGTGAAGCTTTATGAAACTGCGGGGTGGGGGTGGGGGGTTAAGGTCACAATGTTCGGTTGTTGTCTCTTATAGAATCATGACCACAAAGCAGAATAACACTTTCGTTTGTCAGTCATGGAGACCGGCCGTCCTGTGAGCCACACTGGCCTCGACCGTGGAGCTCTCTGGGCCTCCGTGTTGAAGATGGCTTCCAGGGCTGTGAAAGGATACTCCAGAGCGTTGCTGGGTTTGTCAGTGTCTTCATACAGAGCCACTAGAACTGAACCACACAGACACAGAGAGAGAGAGAGAGAGAGAGAGAAGAGTCTCAGCCGAGCAGGGGAGCAGCTCCAGGTGTCACCATGCGAGGAGGACTCACCGCTGGTGATGGTGTCCAGGACCCCGGACTTCTCCAGGTACCTTCTGAACTGCTCCCGCTTCGACTCTGACGCCTGGGACCAGACAAAAGCTTCACTCTCGCGACAGAAAACAACTGAAACATCGACCTGACATGGAGTTCATCCGCCTTCCTCGGCCCGGCTACACGATGCTAGCCTGCTAGCACCAGCTGGGAACCACGCGCCTGTCAGTGAACAACCAGAACAACAGACTACAGGTGGTGTCGTTACATACTTACTCTGTAATGCGCCATGACGTTTGAGGTTTGATTTCTGCTTGTTTATCGCCGACAGATGATGTTTGTTTGTTTTTCCCTCAGCGCACCAAGAGCGGTCCAGTCGTTGCCATAATAACCCGTTCAACCCGGAAGACGTGATGAGCGTTTTTGTACTTTTAACTCGTTCGATAAAAAAAAAAAATGTTTGTAGGAGAAAAGAAAACCCGAGTCGATGTTATTGTTATTGATTGATAAATACTTTGAAAACCAGTTCGTCCAGTTGCGTTCAGTCCGTAGGGAGTCCAGGTTCCAAGGAAACAAAGTAAAGTCATCACGTCACAGAGGTGCCTGGAACGTGTTGTTGACCTTCCACAAAATAATGATCGAAAATAAGCTGCATTAACTCTTCTATGTTCACTTTATTGTTTATTTTCAAATACATTAAATCTGTAAATGTAAAATACTTGAACTTTAAAAGGTTTGTAAAACACAGAGATGCGGAAAAACAGCCCAACCTGGCAACCAAGCTGTCAGCCAATCACTGACGAGGATGCGCCGGCTGCTGGTGATTACTACGTCATATCCGTAGCGCTGATTTGTAAACCATGCGCGCTGTCCTCAGTGGGCTGGGTCCCACAAGGCGTGTCCGGTCCAGTCGGTGTGAACTTTGCGTTTTCTTAAAGATCCCGGAACACTCGCCGCTCATGTGACCGTTTGTGTTGTTGTGGCAAAAACAGCCGCTGAGCTCAGATGTTGAAGTTTGACTGACACGAATCCACTGATCCGGTTCCTCTGCGACATGTTTGACACTCAGCTCAGAGGGAGACAGCTGCCTCCGCTTTGACCTGCTCCGGCAGGTGAGTTTTCCTCCTGAAACTCTGCGAGTCATTTACTGGAGGCTGATTCACAACTGGCTCTTCCCGGTGAAAAGGATTTGACCAATGAGGAACTGTAAACATGTAACATAATATAATGCTTGTAACATAGCTCACATTCCTCCAGCTGTCAGGTTAAAGCACTGGTAAAGTAAAATACCTGTGTGGATGTAGAACAATAATCATAATAACCACTCTTTGTTTCAGATCTTCTTCTCTGAATTCATGAACAAACCAGTGCAGTTAAATTACACAATTCAAATCTGAAATTGTGTTTTTAGAAGAAATAAAAGAGTGTGTTGTGTTTTCTGAGGTCATCCACAGCTTATGACTCTAAACTGTCCAGACTTGTTGAGACAGTGAGTCCATTGATTGATTGATGGATTTCCTAAAAAATATTCAGCCGCTGTCTATTTTTTAAGACCTCTGCTTCATCATCCATAGGCTATAATTTTCTAAACGACAGACCTGGTGGCCGCGTATGTGACGGCTTAAAGCATGTGATCCATATTTAATGTTGTGGATTCACATCTTCGTTCACTATCAGACTGATTCAGGATTACTGTTCCAGACACGAGCCAGAAAAACAGGTGGGGACGCACCTTCATCGCCTGTATTTCCAGTTTGTCACGTTTACACTGAAGCTTAAAATCTAAAATCAAACAAAGATACCTTCAGTTCCCAGTCTGAGCTTTTCAAATGTGAGGATTCACCCATTCATTTCACTCTAGTAAATTATTCAACGTCTAAGTTTCTGTTGAGGAAAAAAAAATGGAATTTAGGGTCATCGTTTTGGGTTCTTAAAGAATGTGACGAGGATGATGTAATGATCTGTCGTGTGGTTTCTGAAGAAGCCTTGTTGTGTTACAAGTTTTTGAGCTGAGATTCTCAGAAAACAATTTTTGAACTGGACAGTGGAATCAATGAATTCCCCAGACATCTGAGATAATTAACGGATCGATCACAGATCCGAGGAGCTGCACATGTGATCTCTTGTTGTGACTGAATGAAACCTTCTTGAGTTGGAACAGAGACGTGAGTCACGGGAGGTTTTAGTTCCTGAAAAGTTCACAGCTTTTTAACAAACATAACCACTGTGTTGTGTTTCAGGCTCTGGGGGAAAAAATGGGGTGTTGGGTGGGGTGGGGGGGGGGGGGGGGGGGGGGGGGGGGGGGGGGGGGGGTGTCTCATGTGATCTCACATTTATTGACACATCGTAAATCGTGCTCGCCTCTGATCCTGGTTGTTGGTGTGTCTGTGCTGCTCTGCCGTCCGATCTCCATCTCCTCAGCAGAATTCCTGGACACCATGATTCACTGACGTCAGTTTAGAGTATTGTAGTGTTTCTCTGGCTCCGTTCGGCGGCCATGCAGCGTCAAAATGGCTACTCTATCAACGCAGCGTCTTCAGACGAGGACGAGGAGCCGCTCATCGAGAGAGACGCAGGTTTGTTTCTGTTCTTATTATTCTAAATTTTTATTTTTATTCGACGACAAGTTTGAATTTATCTGCTGAATCCCAGAGTGAAGCTTAATTTGTCAAACGAGAAGTGTCAGTAACAAAAGCAAAAGGTGATACTGACCCAAAGCCACGAAGAAGAAATAAACAGCGAAGCTTTAAGTTTATCCCTAACGCCATCGTCCCGTGTTGCAGTTCCTCCTCAGTGCTGCTCCGCTCGTCTCAACCTCGCCATCCTCATGTTCTTCGGGTTCTCCGTGGTCTACGGCCTCCGGGTGAACCTCAGCGTTGCCATGGTAGCCATGGTGAACACCACTGAGCCCACACCGGCCCGGAACAGCTCCGTGGTGCACGCGTGTCCGATGACGCCAGGGATGGAAAACACCAGTGACACGTTCCCACAGCCAGATGGGGTAAAGCCTTCAGCGGCAAAATTGGTAAGACACAAAAGGTCCCCGTCGTTGACCTGCACGTCTCCGCCCTCTCGTCCCAGGTCCCTCAGTACCCCTGGGATTCGGAGACTCAGGGCTGGCTCCTGGGCGCCTTCTTCTTCGGCTACCTGTGCACGCAGATCCCCGGGGGCTACCTGGCCGGTCTCTACGGGGGCAAAATCTTCTTCGGCCTGGGTGTGCTGGGAACGGCCGGCCTCACCCTCCTCACCCCCCTGGCTGCTCAGCTGGGCGTGACCTGGCTGTTCGCGCTGCGAGCTCTGGAGGGCATCGGCGAGGTGAGAGAACGCTGGGTGGTGGAGTCGCACGTGTCTCGGGGGAGTGAAAGCGTGATGATTCTCATCCGGATTATCGTTCCTGTTTTTGTCTCTGTGTCTTCAGGGAGTCACGTTCCCCGCCATGATGGCGATGTGGGCTCGCTGGGCCCCCCCACTGGAGCGCTCCCGCCTGATGACGCTGTCGGGATCCGGGGCGAACTTTGGAGCCTGTGTGGCTCTGCCGCTGACGGGCTTCATCTGTCAAACCCTGGGCTGGCCCGCTGTGTTCTACCTCTGCGGTGAGAGCAAGATCACACGCCCGTGTTGTCGTCACAACGCGTCCCAGGACGCATCCTCGGGATCTGAGGACGGGTTACATTCTGAGACTGGAACCATCAGTCACAGGACACAGGATATCATCTGAGTGAAATCATTGTTTCTGTCTGTGTCTCTCAGGAGGGGCCGGATGCCTCTGGGCCCTGTTCTGGTTTGTTTTCGTGTCCGATGACCCTCAGACCCATCGTCAAATCAGCAAAGAGGAGAGAGATTACATCATAAACTCTATTGGACCTCAGGTGAAGATGAATGATACAGTAACCAATGTTTTATTTGATGCAACACACGTCTCACATTCGCCGGTGAGAAAGTTAGTGACGCGAGACACAAGGGGAGTTTTATTTTTATTTCTGCTCATGACGTTCAGTCCGTTTTTAAACTTCCTGTTTCCACTTCTCGTCCTGTTACTTTCTCTTTCCGCCCCCTCTGTGCGTGGCTCGTGTTTAAAGTTGTTCCTGCTGTGTGTGTGTGTGTGATCCACTCTGAAACCACAGGGCAGTGGTCACGGCTGGTCCATCCCCGTGCTGCCCATGCTGCTGTCCGTCCCCCTGTGGGCGATCGTCCTCACCCAGATCTGTTCCAACTGGTCCTACTACACGCTGCTCACCTCCCTGCCCACGTACATGAACAACGTCCTGCACTTTGACCTCAAATCGGTGAGGCGTCCCTCCGTCACATTCTCACGTTCTCAAAACCAAAGCTTTCCTTCATCAGAACTTCTCTGTCCTCAGAATGGCTTCCTGTCCGCTCTGCCGTACCTCGGTGCCTTTCTGCTGTCCACGCTGTCCGGGGTCGTGGCTGACAGCCTCATCGAGCGGCGGCTGCTCAGCGTCACCGCCGTGCGGAAGCTCTTCTCTGCAATAGGCGAGTGTTTCACAGGCCGCCGTGTCCGAGCAGGTGTCTCCGTCCTTCCCTAACGTCGTCCTCCTCCTCCTCCTCCCTGCAGGTCTCTTGGTTCCCTCAGCCTTCCTCGTGGCTGTGGTGTACGCCGGCTGCAGCCACGTCCTCACCGTCACCTTCCTCACGCTCTCCGTGACCACCGGTGGGGTCAGCGCCTCCGGAGTCTTCATGAATCAGATCGACATCGCCCCCCGGTGGGTGCCACCGTCTGTCGGAGCGGCATCCTCTGCGTGAATCCTATTTCAACTTTGTCTTTGAGGAAACACTGGAGCCAACATTTGTCCCTGTGCCCTGAAGGTACGCTGGATTTCTGATGGGAATCACCAACACGTTCGGGACCATCCCTGGTGTCGTGGCGCCGATAGTGACCGGATACTTCACAGAAGACGTAGGTGGACCATTACATCATCGGCACGTCACACCGCCAGGGTCTTTCTGTGTGTGTGTTTAACTGTCTCTCCTCTGTGGTCGGCAGCACACTCTGGCCGGCTGGCACATGGTGTTCTGGGTGGCGGCCGGGATCTGCGTCGCCGGCGCTTTCATCTACATCGCGTTCGGCAGCGCGCAGATTCAGCGGTGGGCCGTCACAGAGGAGGAGAGGGCGGAGGCGGAGAGGAGGAGGAGGAGCATCTCGCAATAAGAAACCACAAGTATTAAATAATCCAGCTCTGTTTTTTACCGTAAACAGGATTGGGGCAGTTCTACCTCTGAAAATTCAATCACAGGAATTTTATGCATCTTTAAATTTGTGAATTAACTAGAACAATAGTTTTTACCAAAGACTTGAAACGATGGACTGAGATGAGTCATCTTGAGCATTTGATGGATTTTATTTGAAAGCTGAGTGAATGTGAGACAGACGTTGGGGTTTTCTCGGACAGTGAAGACAATGGGACCAAGTGTTTTACAATCAGTGTCTTCAGCTGCTCTGTCTGACCACGTCTTCACTGTCCATCGGACCACGAGAAGCGTTTTCCACAAAGACACCAAAAAGCCTTCTGTCTGAAACGGGTGCCAACGTTCTACAAAACAAACTTCACTGCCCCTGAGAAGTATAACAATAGTATACAATAATAACAGTACTGGTGATCTGTTTTAAATTCTAAAAGCACTGGAGTCAGATTGGTGTTCAGATATCTTAATCAGCCTGAAGAAGAGTCTGAGCATGTCTGACTCAAACACTATGACATGCTGCCCTGTGACTGCAAAGGTAGGAAATGTTCAAATGTTTTATCTTGCGCTGTTTTATCAAATGTTTCACAGATCACACATCTGTTCATCTGCTGTTTGGATTCCTTCATCAGCCTGATTTTATTTTCACACATGTTTTGATACACATCTAATAGGTACAGTAAGTAAAATGTGATCATATTAAGTAAAAAAAAAAATGTTAAAAAAGCAAAGACACATGCACAAAGGATGGAGATTCCTTACATTTAGATACCATTGTTTTGTAATTTTATATTGGATATAATGGATGTTTGTGGATATCAGACCAACATTCATGTGTGCGGAAACATTTCCAAAATAAGCTGATTTTAAGTTATTTTTATTAACAATTTTTTGGAAACACACATCAATATATTCCAGGCTGGTGTTTCTCCCACATGAATAAAAGAGCACAAAAATATCTTTAACAATAGTGTCAGAACTCATTTATACTCATTTAAGTTTTTATTCATAATAATATGAGAATTGTTATCATTATTAGTAGTAGTAGTATTGTTATTATTATTTTTTATTTAATTTTAATTATGTCATTGTGATCAGTTCCTCTATTCAGCCACTAGGTGGGGTAGTATATTTTCATTGGAGCAGTTCTCCTGTTTGACCACTAGGTGGGGCAAAATAGTCCAAATGAAAATGAGCGCAGGAAATGGAAACCGAATGAAGTCGGAGTCGGTTTGATAAGGTTTTATTTTCATATGTATTTGTTAGAAATTCAAAATGAATGAGTGTTAGCGACAAGGTTCGCTTTACAGAGCTTAAAGTAGGATCCTACAGCCCCTCCTGCGCCACCTTGTCCTCGTGTTAAATGATGTCACATCTCAGTCTCTCTTCTTAGAAGTCACACCCGGACATGAGTCATCGCTGCCGGGTGGTTACGTCACTTCCCCGTTTAAACTTTCCGTCCCTTTTTTTCTTTTTTAAAATGAACCGGAAGTTCTTCGAATGCAGCCGGTGCGGTGCAGCGGCCATTCTCGTCCCCCAAGTTAGCTGCACGCTTTGTCCCTCCAGCAGTTTACACGGTGTTGTAAATCTAATTCGTCATGTTCATTTTTAAAGGAAGTAAACTCACAACTCATTCTAAATATCGATAATTATTACATATCGACATGATGCTTCCACAGTACAAAGGATATAGTAATTATATTTTTTAGAACAACTTCATATGATCTAATGTACCACCCGTGTGTTGATTAAAATGTGGTTTCCCTTGAGCAACGGCAGTACAGCACTGAGGAAATACTCACCTTCAAATTAAAAGAATACATATCCAGATCTATTGAGAGGATGGTGTGTAGGAGTTCTGCCTTGTTGAAGAGTAGCACACACATTAACTATAATCGTACTGTATTTACTTCTATATTCTGATATGAATCTATACAATTCTCCTCTAGGCTCATAAGAGACCATGTTTATCCATTATTATTATTATTATTATTATGACAAATCATTCATCAGTTAATGTTGTGAGGCACAACATTAACTGATGAGGTTGTTGTTAGTATTCACAAGACATCCAGAGAAAACATGTAATTCATTATTATTATTCTTGTTGCTTTTTCCTCCATCTTTGTTTCCTCAAAACCGTAGCTCTCATTTCAACGTGGTCGTCCTCAGGGTTGTGTGAAGTCATTTGATAAATAAAACTGGCAGCAGGGGAACAGAGAACTACTGTGGTTCTATTCATAAAACCTTCAACAATAAATGTAGCATCACTGAAAGAAGTCAGGTTTATTTATACAGATACACACACGCACACAATATCCCGGCAGGCTTTACAGCTTAGTGTCTGTTTATAATCAGCCCAAACAAATGGGCTGGAGAATAAAGTAAGAAACTGCAGTCCCCTCTGGAGGTGAGCAAATGAAGCGCCCCCCTGCAGAGGTCAGAGGTGGAATCAGGCTGTGAAGTGCGGGTGATTCCCTTCTCCCATCTCTCACATTCAGGATGTGAAACAAATGCAGACGGTAACACAGAGAACTTCGTTTGCAAGTGTCGAGCCGCGGAGGTGGGGGTGTGTGTGTGTGTGTGTGTGTGTGTGTGGCGGGGGGGGGCTTTCACACAGGAGCTCTATGGAGCCGGCTGTGTGTTGCAAATGTGCTTTATTAGCATTAACTGTCCCCCTCTGGCTCACACTGTGTTTACATACAGTGCTGACACTGCAATTCAGATTGTGTTCAAACGGCCTCTATGCACATGAATGTCAGTGTCGGGGGACATTCTGAATCAGTCAGAGGCCTTTTCTGTTGTCCTCTGCCACACACACACACACACACGCGTGCCAAGTCTTGTTTCTCAGAACTGGCAGAAGAGACTGACTCAGGTCAAGTTGTCGCTGCTGCCGATGACAAACCACGGGTTTGAAAGTGTTTGGATGCACATGAGGACGGTGCGACTCTGTTCCATGTGAGTCGCGTCTATTTGTGTCACTGGCAGCGTGAGATTTTGTTTACTGGTTGGCCTCAGGCACACGGATGGAAGAGAGAGGAGTTCTCTTTATGATCCCTGGTGCTGAGAGCAGATTATACAACTCTGCCATTTTTGAGATTCTGCTGCAATGTTGACCCACTGTTGTCAGAAGTATGTGGACGTGTCCCTTCTTTCAGTGAGCACATTAGGAAGCGGCGCGTTGGGCAGGTCCGTGTGACAAACACGTTTCAGTGGTTTCACGCTCAGGTCTCCCGTTGCTATAACCACCACTCCCACAGGATGACTCATCACTGACGCTCCGCCACAAACCGGCTGCCATTGTGCCCGGCTGAATCACATTCTCCCTCACACAGTCAAGCACGCTGCCCCCTCCCTCCCCTTCCTCGCCCTGTGTGTGTGTGTGCGCAATAAGAACGTGGCTTCCAGCAGTACTTTGCTCCATTCAGTCAGCAGATCACTGGAGGCTACGTTTTCTCCCGCAGAGGCGGAAATGGTTTGTCTGGACAAAGTTTTTTCACTTATCCCCGTTTCATATCTGAGCGTGTGCCTCATGGGTCATTGTGGCACTCGCGCCAGATCTTCGTCGTCCTCAGACCATGAGGCTCGGGGACTCTGAGTGTCCCCTGACTCTTATTTTGGCAGCAGTGAGGACAAATGTGTCCGTCCACAAATGTCCCAACAGGATCAAAGTTTAACAAATAGAAGAATAAGTGTAGTAGTACCATGAACTTTGTGTACAGGGAAGTAAGTTGTTTATATTTGAGCGTTGGGAACATAGGGGTCAGTGAAAACGTCTCTCTCTCTCTCTCTGTTTCCAGTCTTTGTGTTAATTTGACGTAAGACAGAACCCATCAAGAGCTGTCCGTCCCTGGCTCTGTTTTTGACTGGCATCACATGACGACGTGATGAATCGCTCTCCGCCCGAGGTGATTGCAGAGAGGGGTTATAACGTGTTTGATTTCCATGGAGGGAGCTGTGATCAAAGTTCCTCTAATCACAGATAAGTCTGATGTGTGCACGGTGGCAGACCCGGCGCTGTGGAGAATCGCCAACAGGCCGTGTCCTTCTCGTGATTGTGACTGGCTCAGACCACATTTCAGAGCCTCTGGGGATGAATGGCAGTCACTCAACAAGTGGCAGAGCACGTGGTGTCACAGAGGACAAGATGGAGTGCATTTCAAACAGGTGTGGTCCTCGACGTGTGTGTGTGTTCATGCCGCAGCAGAACCTGTTCTGACCCAGTCTTTCGCCCGCACGGTGACCCATCCTCCACTGTGCCTTGTGTGTCTCCGGCAGCAGATTAAAAACACATGTCCATTCACAGTCGGTGTCTCTCGTGTCAGGTCGCACCCCCCCCCCCCCCCCCCCCCCCCCCCCCCCCCGCCGTCGGGGCCCCCCCCCCCCCCCCCCCCCCCTGCCCCTATCTCCTCCCTCCCCTATCTGCCCCCCACAGCCTGACTGAAAGAAGCAGCTGCCAAGTCGGAGCGGCTGCTATTTGAACTGAAAGGGAAGGAGTGCAAATGGTAATGTGAGTGCGTACGTGTTTGTGCACGCTCGCCCAGGCGATGCTGGCTGCTCTCAGACTGGGCACCGTGCCACAGTGATGTTGGGAGAAGTGGAGCCTGGAACGTCCTCCAGCCCTGGGCAGCATCCTCCATCCTCGGACATCACTTCCCTCCACGTCCACTTCAGTTCCATGATTAAACTTTCAAACTTCGAGACACTTGTTTCATTCGATGAGATTATTTTTTGGCTGTTTGGCGTTAAACAAGCCTGATGATTCACTCCATCCTTATCTTCTCCTGTTGGTGGGAGATGCAAATGCCTGACTGATAAGAAAACAGTGTGAGTTCATCTCCTCGGGGTCTGTCGGCTGTTTGAATGTAAATCTGAGGGGGATTTGAATAATCTCATCAGCCCGAGGCGTCAGCAGAGCATGGTTGGGGGTCCAGTGGTGGTGGTGGGGTGCTTTGTGCTGCTCAATCCTCAGATGTAGGGTTAGTAAAACTAAACTCATATTTTGCAACAGGTCAGAAATGAGGGACGCTTCACCGCTGAGTGCTTCAAAGTTCTTCTTTTTATTTGAACCTTCAGTCTCAAATGCAGCATTTCAGACATGAAAGAAAGACAGTGAGGTGTTGTTTCATTTTTGAACTTCAAAAAGAAAAATCAATGAAATGAGAGTACCTGAGTTCCCCCGAATCTGCTCTGCATCATCTGTTCCTGCGAAACACAAACACAGTCAGTTAGAATCACACAAATGCTCATTTATTCTTTTCCTTTCAACTTTTAAAACAGTACATAAACCATTTTTTTGGTAACATTTAACCGACACAGATTCTGAATGAGTTCAGTTATTACAGAAAAAAAACAACAACTTGGTTATTCAGCTGTAGGTAGTTGATGACATGTAGGTGCTTTTCTGCGACTACCTTCTAATGGCATGTTAAATCAAAATGAGCTGTTTATCTCATTAAAAAAGCGTATTGTGCATGTCCCTGTAATCATTGAAACATTTAAATGTACGTACATTCTGTGGGGAAGTGTTGCATATGAAGTATTATGGATGGTTATCTTGGTGTGATGGTTCATATCTTTGTTTTTCTACCTATTTAAATCCCATTCTCTGGTAAACACGCGCCTCCCTGGGACTAAGTCCTCCTGCAGTAGACTTCACAGTTTTCGACTCAAACAACAAACTCCAGCCCTGTTGTTTCTTCTGCTCCATCGCTGCTTCAGAGTCTCCTCTGCTGCTGCTGCTGCTGGCTCTTCCGGTGACGTGCTGACGTTTTTAGGAGGAATGTGCGTGATTTGCGGGGTCGTCACCAGGGCGGGCGACGGGAAATCGGGCCGCCTCCCAGCCCGTATAAAAGCCGCGGGTCCGGCCGCACACTTCCTCTTTCTGTTACCTGGCCAGGGGCAGCAGCTTTGGTGAAAACCACAGAAACGCCGGTGAGTGAAGCAGAGGTTTTTTTTTTTTTTTTGTCTTAAATCTAACCCCAGATTGAAGGATCCAGAGTTTAATGACGGATAGTTGTAGGGATTTGAATCTTTTCCGCCGGGGCTTATTCAGGGGGAATTAGACCTTTTTACCTGTTATGTAACCCCACACTAACCTGTGGAGGACTTCCATGGAGGGAATCCGCCGTTAAAGTGGCCCCGCATGTCGCCGGCTCTCGGGTATTGTCTCTAAAACACGTGCGTGTGGCCGGAGCTGCGTTCTAACGGAGGTAAAGCGGATTGTGATGGAGGCGGCGGAGGAGGAGGATGGGAACAAAGAGCCCAGCATTCAGGGACGCCGGAATGGAATTTCTGGCTCTCCTCGCCCCCCTCCATGGGACAGCTGCTCCCCGGGCTCCGGTGCCAGGAGCCGGGGGTCCGGGGGACAGGGTGGCCCCCGGAATATTTGGCGATCTTTTGTAACTTTAGACGACGTGGCCCGCGGAGGAACACGTGTCCCCGCTGGCCTGTGGCCGACTGAGGCCTAGCAGGAGCGGCTCGGCCCGGACCGCTAGCCTCCGTTAACCACCTTGAACTTAAGTATATATTAAAATAGTATATATTTAAATAATGTGGCTGGTTTGAAAACAGGAATGAGTTTGGATTAAAACTCCCCCGTGCTGTCACGAATCAGTAAACCCCCACGCGCCCCATAGCGCAGCCGGGCTAACGGTCACCCCGGTATTTGGCACGTGTTGTGGAGTCGCGCTAATGGCGGCTGGTCTTTATTTCTTTCGTTCTTAATATATATATATATTTTTTTTTGTGTATTTGTGGCAGAAACTACAACAATGGGAAAGGAAAAGACCCACATCAACATCGTGGTCATCGGCCATGTCGACTCCGGCAAGTCCACCTCCACCGGGCACCTGATCTACAAGTGCGGAGGAATCGACAAGAGAACCATCGAGAAGTTCGAGAAGGAAGCCGCCGAGGTGAGGGCGCGTTAATGTCCCCGTTAATCTGCGGGACCGTTAGAAACGAGCCCCAAGATGGCGGCGTCGGCGTGTCTCCTCCGGGCAGAGGGGCTGCTGGCGTGTGCGCGCACGCTGGGTGGGGCCTAACGTGCGCTGCGCTGACTGTGCACTTCTCCCAGGCCTTTGACAACGAGGTCTGATCCCAGATCAGATCCGGCCATGTTAAACTCCCACAGCGCTATTTTAAAGTGAAATTTTTTACCATGAGGCTTTCAATATACTTTGATATTTGTGCTCTATAATACAAATTGGATTGTACTATTCAGGCACAAACAGCATATACACTACCTTACACATTTCTATTTTCAAATACAGAACTATAATATATTAACAATTTTCCATTTTAATCGTGTGAAATTTATATTGAAGTAATGACAAACTGTTTCCACCACAGATGGGCAAGGGCTCCTTCAAGTACGCCTGGGTGCTGGACAAACTGAAGGCCGAGCGTGAGCGTGGTATCACCATCGACATCGCTCTGTGGAAGTTTGAGACCACAAAGTACTGCGTCACCATCATCGACGCTCCTGGACACAGGGACTTCATCAAGAACATGATCACTGGAACCTCTCAGGTAAAGAGGGGACACAAATGTTTCTTCTGTCACCTTTTCTTCTGTTGGTAGAAGCTTAACCAAGTGTTTCCTCTTCAGGCCGACTGTGCCGTGCTGATCGTAGCTGCTGGCGTTGGTGAGTTCGAGGCTGGTATCTCCAAGAACGGCCAGACCCGCGAGCACGCCCTGCTGGCCTTCACCCTGGGTGTGAAGCAGCTCATCGTTGGAGTCAACAAGATGGACTCCACTGAGCCTCCTTACAGCCAGGCGCGTTTTGAGGAGATCACCAAGGAAGTGAGCACCTACATCAAGAAGATCGGTTACAACCCTGCAAGTGTTGCCTTTGTCCCCATCTCTGGTTGGCACGGAGACAACATGATCGAGAGCAGCGATAAGGTAAGGACAGTTGGAGCCTCTTTGCTCGTTTAATGTTAGAACTTTAATGAATTTGATTTAATATCTGTCAAACATCTGCAGATGAGCTGGTACAAGGGATGGAAGGTTGAGCGCAAGGAGGGTAATGCCAGTGGAACCACACTGCTGGATGCTCTGGATGCCATCCTGCCCCCCTCCCGCCCCACAGACAAGCCCCTCCGTCTGCCCCTGCAGGACGTCTACAAAATCGGCGGTAAGAAGTGTCCTTAAAACAGAAAAGCAACTGTTAGTGACACGCCTGCAATACTTAATCCAATCCAACCCACTTTCCTCAGGTATCGGAACTGTACCCGTTGGTCGTGTGGAGACTGGCCTCCTGAAGCCCGGCATGGTCGTGACCTTCGCTCCCCCCAATCTGACCACTGAGGTCAAGTCAGTGGAGATGCACCACGAGTCGATGCCCGAGGCTGTCCCCGGTGACAATGTCGGCTTCAACATCAAGAACGTGTCTGTCAAGGAGATCCGTCGTGGATACGTGGCTGGTGACAGCAAGAACGACCCACCCAAGGGCGCAGCTAGCTTCAATGCTCAGGTTGGTGTTGTGACCATGGCTCAGATGACTTGCATTTTTACTATTTGATTAAATAGCATTAGGTGGCTAACCATTGTAAATCTCTCCTCAGGTCATCATCCTGAACCATCCTGGCCAGATCAACGAGGGCTATGCCCCCGTGCTGGATTGCCACACAGCTCACATTGCTTGCAAGTTCAAGGAGCTCATCGAGAAGATCGACCGTCGTTCCGGCAAGAAGCTTGAGGACAGCCCCAAGTTTGTCAAGTCTGGAGATGCTGCCATTGTTAAACTCATTCCTCAGAAGCCCATGGTTGTGGAGCCCTTCGCCAACTATGCTCCCCTCGGTGAGTTTGGAATCCACTAGTTTAAATAAAAAAAAAAGCTTGATTCCCCCTCTTAATATTGCAGAACGTGACCATGTTAATTTCTTTTTACAGGTCGCTTTGCTGTGCGTGACATGAGGCAGACCGTGGCTGTTGGTGTCATCAAGGCTGTGGACACCAAGGAAGTTAGTGGAAAGACGACCAAGGCTGCAGAGAAAGCCCAGAAGAAGAAATGAATAGCCGTGAAGGACATCCAGCAACAAGATGTGTGCCAGCACCAGCGGGCCACTCCTCTATCTTCCCCCCACCCTGAAACATCCACTCTGAAACAGAGCTATCTACTAAAGGACTGGCTTATGCTGATTAAAACCCATCGCAAAAGTTTTCGCAGGAAAAAAGAACAATGTGGCATTGTCACTTACCTGAATCACATGACAGTGCCTCTTCTCAGTTAAGTTTAAGTTGGAAATGGTGTAGACCTGTATCTTGATCTTAATGCCACACATTTGATTGGAAAGAAAGCTGCTGGTAACTAATAAAAAATAAATGTCTCTGAAAAAATTGAAATTGGCTCGTCTTGAATCCTTAAACGTCCCAGTTGAGCATAGTGTTTGCCAGTGGAGCTGTGCCGTGCTGCAGCTGTTTTCCTTTTTTTGACCCAGCCGTCTGTCCACTGATGCACTTGTCATCCAATAGCCTCAGTAGGACTAATGCAGCAGCAGCCAATGGCACCCCTTATTTTTTAGTCTGACAGCAACGAGGGCACGCGCAGCCCTCCCTCTCCTGGTTCGATATAAAAACCCAAGGCAGATCACATTCGGTCCTTTTTTTCCTGCGCTCCAAACCCAGGGACATCTTGTTTATCCAGGCCCAGGTTAGTGCCTTTTTATTAAATGACTACATATTCTAAAAATGCATGTAATATGACAAATGGGAGGATTTAAGGAGGATTTTTTAAATTGTCTTTTGACCTTGATCAGGATGGCCACACTACAGACACTGCAGACCAGTGCTGCTTGGGTATTTTAAAAAATACATGCATTGAAGCGATTAAAACATGCATGCTCACCTTTTGTAATTTTGGTCCAAACTTCTTTAAAGGATTTGGTCATAACTGGGTGGTGTTGGGGGAAAAAAATCAGGTTTTGGTGGTGCCGGTATTTGAGAGCAATTGTCCTGAAGTAGATTTCACCAGTTTCTCATTCTGCCAGTCATGGTAGCACTCTCACCCTCGTGAACGCGCACCCATCCACCCAAAGTGGTGTCTGTGAGGGGCGGGGGCGCGCCCTGTGAGGGTTGGTAACATGGCGGCTCTGCGCAGCAACATGGAGGCAGGTCACGCTGCCTGCCGGAAACGGCCGCGAGCGCGCACGTAGTTAAACGTAGCCGAGTGGGCACCGTGGGGATTTGGATGTTCGGCTTCAAAGTAAAATACAAGTGGACATTGAAGAAGGCAAATTGAAATAATTCAAAGGGAAGTTCAAAGACAAATTCAAAGGCAAATTGACAGACTAATTCAAAGTGAAGTTCAATGAAATTCAAAGGCAAATTGAAAGACTACTTCAAAAGGAAGTCCAAAGACAAAACAATGGAAATTCTGTTTTTATAATCATTAGGTTTCCTCGGTAGCAGAACTTCTTCAGAACTGCATCAGATCCGATAAACTATCAAACCAACAGAAGGCAACTTGAGAGGTAAATGAAGAAAGGACGAGCTGCTTTCACTTCCAGAAAATGTGTTTAAAAGGAGATGAGTTTAATCCTTTACCGTATCTGTCCAGAGCTGATTGAATAATTATTGGTCACAAGGATTGCTATGTGTCTTTATTGTGGAACCGGCCGGTCAATATGAGTTTCATCTCCTGTAAGAGACATGTTGTCATGTCTGCCCTCACAGTCAGTTCTGACCATCCGGTGACAGTTCGTGTTGAACCCGTGTGTTTGACAGTGAGGTCCAGACCAGCTGAAATCTAACCCGGGTAGCTGTGACGCTGACAGACTGCCTGCGCGGTCCTGCGGATGGCGCCTCGGTTTACGGCAGACGCGCACTTTCTGTCGCAACACCCGATTCGAGCACGTGGTGTCGCCGGAGTCGTGAACGCGCACCGACTATGACGTATAGGAAAACGATTAATAAAGCGTTTCCTGATTTGATCGTTAAGATTTTGCTCAAACTTTAACGAAGGGTTCAACGCTGCGTTCACGGCACGGAGGAAAAATGGCAACTCAACGCCGAGGGTGTGTTCACGCATTATTCCATGAGTTAACTGCACCTAAATAGCCGTCAGACGCATGTATCATTACGTAGACGTGGTTGTTTAATCGCCAAATGGATTCCAGTGGTTACATATTGGGTGGCGCAGCTGTTATTGTGAAGTAAGAACACCAAGTAGCCCCCGCCATCATGGCGTCTCATCACGTCGTTGCACCGAGTTGTTGCCTGACATCAGCGCCACTTCTTTCATGATGAATGGGGTCGCAATTCTTTGTGTGTCTTTAATGTTCAGTAACCGACAATGGGAAAAGAGAAGATCCACATCAACATCGTGGTCATCGGCCATGTCGACTCCGGCAAGTCCACCACCACCGGGCACCTGATCTACAAGTGCGGAGGAATCGACAAGAGAACCATCGAGAAGTTCGAGAAGGAAGCCGCCGAGGTTTGTGTCATGACTCTGAGTCAACGTCAGTCACACGAGGAGAATGTCTAAGCATGAAGTGGGAGAGTCACTGATAACAGATCCACGTTAAAGCGACACCTACTGTTGAAACATGAAACGAACAGAACACTGTTATTTCTCTTATATGACTTAACCCTGCAACACCCTGGAGATCAATAACCTTTTTAACTGCCCACAGATGGGCAAGGGCTCCTTCAAGTACGCCTGGGTGCTGGACAAGCTGAAGGCCGAGCGTGAGCGTGGTATCACCATCGACATCGCTCTGTGGAAGTTTGAGACCGCCAAGTACTACGTGACCATCATTGACGCTCCTGGACACAGGGACTTCATCAAGAACATGATCACTGGAACCTCTCAGGTGAACACTCGTTAACGTTTCTGGAGCCGACTCATCGCGTCCTCGTGTTGGTAGAAGCTTAACCAAGTGTTTCCTCTTCAGGCCGACTGTGCCGTGCTGATCGTAGCTGCTGGCGTTGGTGAGTTCGAGGCTGGTATCTCCAAGAACGGCCAGACCCGTGAGCACGCCCTGCTGGCCTACACCCTGGGTGTGAAGCAGCTCATTGTTGGAGTCAATAAGATGGACTCCACTGAGCCTCCTTACAGCCAGAAGCGTTTTGAGGAGATCACCAAGGAAGTGAGTGCCTACATCAAGAAGATCGGCTACAACCCTGCCACTGTTGCCTTTGTCCCCATCTCTGGTTGGCACGGAGACAACATGCTGGAGGCTAGTGACAAGGTGAGTGAGACGTAGCGTGCAGCACAAACTTGGATTATTTATCAGAATAAAGTCATGTTAATTGCAACAATGGCTTTGATGAAAGTCGATGTTTATATCATTTTCACTTAATCACATTTTTCCCCCTCTGTCTACTTTGTAGATGAACTGGTTCAAGGGTTGGAAGATTGAGCGTAAAGAGGGAGGTGCATCTGGAGTTACCTTGCTGGAGGCTCTGGACTCCATCCTGCCCCCCTCCCGCCCCACAGACAAGCCCCTGCGTCTGCCCCTGCAGGATGTCTACAAGATTGGCGGTAAGCAGTCATGTAAATTTTCCCTCATAAGTGGTATATTAAAATCCACCAATCCAAAAATATCAAGAGAAAACCAAACCTTATCACACGCAGCCTGCTGTAGTCTCTCATCAAAACATGGTGTCTGGCCTCCTGGTTTCTTTTAGGAATCGGAACCGTCCCTGTCGGCCGGGTGGAGACCGGCATCCTGAAGCCCGGTATGGTCGTGACCTTCGCCCCCCCCAACCTGACCACTGAGGTCAAGTCAGTGGAGATGCACCACGAGTCCCTGCCTGAGGCTCTCCCCGGCGACAACGTCGGCTTCAACATCAAGAACGTCTCTGTCAAGGAGATCCGTCGAGGGAACGTTGCCGGCGACAGCAAGAACGACCCGCCCATGGCTGCCGATAACTTCACTGCCCAGGTGAGTACCAGGAAGAAGAGGGAGGAGGGACAGGATCATGCAAATTGGTTTGATTGAACTCTTCCCGAGGAAGAGAAGAAGCCATACTCCCAGATCGCGATCAGTCCGCGGCGAGCTGCAACATGTTCTGCCTGAGTCAAATCCTCGACGAGTGAACACAAGCTGAGCCACGCCGTAACAGTGAAATTTGGAAGATGTGAAATGTGTCTTCAAAAAGTCCGATGTCAGCTCATTTTGAGCAGAGGAATGTGCTTGCTGCGGTAGCACGAGTGTTCAATGGCCTTTTTCGAAGTGAGCTGAATCTGTGTCGCCAAACACGAAAGAGTTTCACGTCCATTTGCTCGCAGTTTGACTAGGTGATGTTGGGTGATCAGAGATTATTAAACGGCCCCTCCCTTTGTCTCTTTGTGTCTCTGCCCCTGCAGGTCATCATCCTGAACCACCCCGGACAGATCTCCCAGGGCTACGCCCCCGTGCTGGATTGCCACACCGCTCACATCGCCTGCAAGTTCAGCGAGCTCAAGGAGAAGATTGACCGTCGCTCCGGCAAGAAGCTTGAGGACAACCCCAAGGCTCTGAAGTCTGGAGATGCCGCCATCATCACCATGGTGCCTGGAAAACCCATGTGTGTCGAGAGCTTCTCCCAGTATCCTCCACTGGGTGAGTAGAACAGGAAAACAAGAGAAAGCGTTTTTGTGCAAATATTGGTGGAGGGACGGGACACGAGCACGTGCGCACATGTGCGTACATACATTGTCCGTGAACTGAAGATGTCTCTCCCTCTCGCCCTCCCCTCTCCCTCCCAGGTCGCTTTGCTGTGCGTGACATGAGGCAGACCGTGGCTGTCGGTGTCATCAAGTCTGTGGACAAGAAAGCTGCCACCGGCGGAAAGGTCACCAAGTCTGCACAGAAGGCCGATAAGAAGAAATGAATTCTCATTCAGGACGTCCGACACGATGTCACGTCCGAGCAGCAGCAAGCTGCCCCATCCCTTCTCTTTCCTTCCCACCCAGGACCGTCTTCTCTTAGGCAGAGCTCTCTGCTCAAGGACTGGCTCATGCTGATTAAAACCCATCGTAAAAGTTTCCGCAGGAAAGGAAGGCATGTGCCTTTTAGGAGAAACTGAGACAGTGATGAAGTTGACAACTAAACAATAAAAATCTTAAACATTGCCAAATAACGACATTTGCTTTGTCTTTCTTTAAATCAGCGTTATATGACTGTCACCGGCTTTAAACACAGGTCAGCAAATTAAACTATAACTGAAATACATTATTTGTATTCATAGGTTTAAACACCAGGATGAGAGATTGAAAATGTGACGTTAATGTTTATGAGTCATTTCCATCCCTCCACAGGTATTAGATTGTCTTCTTATGAAATGTTAGTTTAAGGTTGCTCTAAAGAAACTAGCTCCTTCAGAAGAGACAAACCGGTGCGACAGGTGAGGCAGGTGAGCTGACGCGTATCCTGTTATATATGATTACATGATCGAGGCGGGATGCACTGGGTGTGTCGCTCTGCTTGTCTGGACACGCACCAGCTTCAACTCAACGATGAATTCTATCTGTGATTGTCCGTTCGTTTCCTTCTGTTGCTCGCGGAAATGACAGTTCAGCTCTGAGTGGCTGAGTGTTCGGCTGAATGTGCTCTGGGCCGCGGTGTGATGATAAATGTCAGAGACTGTTCATGCGTATCAGGTGACGTGTGAGGTGAGTCCAGACACTGGCATCCAGGTGGCAGAGGAGCGGAGGAGGCGTATCCCTCTCAGGACTTTATATAGAAGTGAGCAAGCGAAGGTTCAGACAGCCGGAAGAGAACAGGACGCCGGTCACCTCTGTTCACCAGGTGAGACACTAGACGTCTGCATTTCTAGGTTTGAAACGGAAGTTCAGTTTTCTCTGATTCTCTCAGATGTATAGAATCTATTCAAACTCTGAAGTTTGATGATTTTTTTTCTTCTCATAGTTTTTGCTGTTAAGAACGTCAAGATCATAATTTGGATTCATTTGATATCAAACGGGTTTGAATCTAATCTATGAATAATAATAATGAAATAATAATTTTAAACATTAATAAACCGCCGACAATGATTCCCTGTCTAAAGTCGTCCCGGAGTAATGGCGTCCTGAGCAGAAAATATTCAGGAAGTACATGTGCGTCTCCATATTGGACCACGTGCGTCCCTCGTGATACAGAACAATCTCGTCGTGGTAGCGGCCTCTTCCCAGGCTTTTATAGACTTTGTTATCACAAATGTTTTTTCATTTCATCATTTTTAAGGTTTTAAACATTGAGAGAAAATTGAATGGAAAAACTACTGAGATGAGCTTCACACTAGAAAAGATCTGGTCAGTACATGGAGTGGAAGAATGTCTGGGTTCCTCCTGAACTGATCTCAGGCCGTGAACATTGCAAATCAAATATATCCTTTAAAGTTGGACATTATTCTTGAAATTTCAAGTTTATTCGTAGCATGTCCACTTTATTCCTTTCTTAAGTGGTTTTGAATAATTTTTAACACTCCCCTTTCTTCTTGACCTTCAAAGCCAAATCTCTAAATTTAAATTTGTTCTCTCATTCCTCAACTCGAAGACTCTGCCTGAATCGAAAGACTCAGTCGTTCGAGCACGTGTTTCGGCTCAAACTCGATGCCACGTGTCACCCGCTCTGCAGCGATGATGTCACAATCTCTGGCCTCCAGAGCAGTGAGCCGAGAAAAGTAGATTTCAGTCATATAGAGACGGACAAAACATTAAACATAGAACACATCTGTGCTTTACTTACCAGACTATTACAGTATTACCCTCACACTCCCTGTCGCGTCTCCACTGATGATTACTCTGTAGGCCCCAACTTTTTAAAGCACTCAGACACAAGTGTAACTGAATGTTTTTTTTTTTTTTTTTTTTTTTTCGTCTTTTGGCTGTAAACTGGAGGTGCCGGTATTGTAGTCATTTGATTTTCGGGTACAGGTACAGAAGGGGGGAGGTGGGAGTCTAGTCTCACGGCCCATTCAATGATTCATCTCGGTGCATGTCATGTCATGTCATTCCTCTATTACTGGAAGAATTCCACTTCATTTGAAATTTAGAAAATGCTTCGAAAAGTATTATTGTTTCTGCGATTGCAACCTGGTGGAGGGGCTGGTGTGGCTGAGCAGGAAATGAGAGGAATAAATGTCTGAGGATCTGAGGAAATACTTATTACTTTTTAAATTCCACATAACCTACCAAGAATTGGGAAAATAGTATGTCAAGCTACGTGATGATAATTTTGTCCTCGTGTTGGAACCATGGAACCATGGGCCTGGTCTAATGCCTGGAAACAGAAGTTCAGAAGCTGACCAAGAGGCTGCCATGGCAGTGTTACTGATGTAGAAAAGCTTTATGATATTAGGGCAGGTGGGGCCTAGAATGGGTTCAGAGACTTTAATCAAGCGGCCTCGTGCTGGGATGGAGGAGTCAGAAGAGCACGACCGCCCCCTTAATAGAGCAAAGGAGGGGGAGGGGTGGCAATTACACTGAAAGGACGTAGGTAGTGACGTTTCATCCATCTTTGCATACAGTCAGTGGTTGGGTCAGAGATCCTGGTGCTAGTGCGACACCTAGTGGCAGTGAGTGGACACCAGACGTAATGAACTGTGACGCCGAGGTAGAAACAGCGCAGTGGCGATACTGTAACTGCGCGTGTATGAATTAATAATCAATTGATAATTGATCTGTTTCTTTTCCTTGTTCATTGATTTGTCTCTGGAATGTTAGAAAGCGGGAACAAATGAAAAATGTCACACATTTGCTTTGGAGATGGACACAGAATCTTTTTCAGAAGTAACATATATGATCAAAACATTTGCCTTTTGTTTTAATACATGAGTATAATTAGTAAACTGAAAACAATGAGTTGACCTCATTTTGGAAACATTTAAAATCTCATATATTTAGTTTCAGAGTGAAATAATTTCCCCACGTGTCTTTAATGTGCAGTATTGTTCCATCGAGTTTGTGAAGCGTCGCTTTGGAAGATGATCTTCTGCTTTCTCTTAAGCAGCTAATGCAGTTAGCTGAAAAATAGATCATATTTAGAAAAAGTTTCTTTTTATCACAACACAAATGTTCAGTTGTCCAACCTATTTAAACATTTAAAGATTTTAAACAATAGTATTTAATTCAACATCCAACATCAATGTAAAGATATAGAAGAGTAATGGTCTGAGCGGCCACTCCCTAAAACGACGCAGAGGCTTGGCAAAACTTCTGAAATAGGATATAAAACCAAAAAATGAAACAGAGAACACCTTTATACACTTTATACAAAGAACATTTTAATTGTGGAAGCAAATTCAATCATATCAGAAATCTCATATTTTATCTCAAATGAATCCTGTTTCTCTGTGGGTCTTTAATGTGCAGTAACCGACAATGGGAAAAGAGAAGACCCACATCAACATCGTGGTCATCGGCCATGTCGACTCCGGCAAGTCCACCACCACCGGGCACCTGATCTACAAGTGCGGAGGAATCGACAAGAGAACCATCGAGAAGTTCGAGAAGGAAGCCGCCGAGGTTTGTTTCCGTTAATATCATTGAACTTTATGACAAATGTTCTATTAATGTTTGTTGATGTAGTTGTATAAATGCTGCAGAACTAAACCTCCACTTTAAGTGTTCAGCTGTGCCTTATGCTTTGCCTTTGATCTTACCTACCACAGATGGGCAAGGGCTCCTTCAAGTACGCCTGGGTGCTGGACAAGCTGAAGGCCGAGCGTGAGCGTGGTATCACCATCGACATCGCTCTGTGGAAGTTTGAGACCGCCAAGTACTGCGTGACCATCATCGACGCTCCTGGACACAGGGACTTCATCAAGAACATGATCACTGGAACCTCTCAGGTGAACACCCGTTAACGTTTCTGGAGCCGACTCATCGCGTCCTCGTGTTGGTAGAAGCTTAACCAAGTGTTTCCTCTTCAGGCCGACTGTGCCGTGCTGATCGTAGCTGCTGGCGTTGGTGAGTTCGAGGCTGGTATCTCCAAGAACGGCCAGACCCG